>CP053465.1:52715924-52947909 GCA_022644695.1 Cenchrus purpureus
CGTGGGCCTTTGGGATACAGCATGCTTTGATCAAAGGCATATGCTATGGTAACCCAACCGCGAGCCATGTTGCTCCACGCATCCATCATGGTTCCTCGTGCGTAACACTGTCGGCGCTATGCCACCAAAAGGTATCGATTCGCATTGCACTTCACTGCCGGGAGGAGGCGGAGCGCTGCAAACCCGTCCGTCCGTCAAAATGTACACACAGGAGGCTGACACGTCGTCCATGGAATTCTCTGGTCGCTGACTGCTTTGAATGGCACTGCGTAACGAGTCCTTGCAGGTTCTGGCGGCTTAGTCGACACCACCGGTAGTGTCCCAGGCAACGCGATGCCGGAGACTATGACTTGGGCATTCCGATGCACTACATGAATTTCAATAAAGATTGGAGGAATGTGGAAGAAAGGTTACAAAAAAAAGTAGTTGGAAGGGCAAACTACTTTCTGTAGGAGGGAGACTAGTTTTAATAAACTCAGTCCTTTTAGGGTTTCTTTCTAGCATGCTAATGTATATGTTGTCTTTTTTTTTGAATTCCTAAATGAGTATGCGATGGACACAAGAAGAAATATACTAGATTAGCAAAGTGGAGTATCCTGTGTCAAACCAAGAGTTTTGGTGGCTTCCAGGGATGTCAAGAAGAAAAAAAAGAAAGAGAAGAAAAGAGTCATGACAAGCGCGGGAAGAAGAACTGGATGGAGTAAGCGGAACGCGAATTCCGTCCCGACCGACACCGTATGCCGTGTAAGCCGACCGTGAACCGTTTACATCGGCGAGTACAATTGGTGTTTCGGTTCCAAAGGATTACGCACGGGAATCCTAGGAGTACGGCCTCTGGGCCCCCCCACACACCACCACCACCGATCGCCACCAAAGACAACCACGAACCACCCTTGGTCTCGAACCACGTTGAATCAAGCGGCCCAACCCAGTCTTTCGTGTGAAGCGTCTTCTGTTTCCCTATCCATTTCCCTTTTCCTCGTTCCTAGTGTTGGGAATCAACCGTGAACTCTCGAATGCTCTCGCCACCCTCTTCAACTGGTAGTTTGGACTTTGGTGAACACGCCATTGCGCATCTTCTTTGTTGAAGCATTGTCCTCATATCTATCTCAGTGCATCCTGCTAAGTAAACTCCATTCTTCTTTCTCCTCTATTTTTCATTCATTGTTGTCTCTGTATGAATCCTATAGTTATTTTCCTGTTTTTCAACAGTTGTTTCTTGATGAATCTTAGAATGTACGCTCTGTACTTTGTGGGATATATTGTGCTATGTTAGTATGATAGCCCATTGTCGGTTCCTATATTTTGGTTATATGTCTAAGCTCCTAATCACACTCTATTCGAATCTAGGTATGGATCAACCTATTCCCTTCAAATGCTCGTGACATCCTTGCTGCACTCGATGAGATTGATGGCACGCACTGTGTTTGTCAATGTTTAGGAAATGGCTCGTTTCGATGCGTGTCTCGTTTGAGTTCCCAAGTGCAATGGATCCTGCGTGATGGAGGACATAGAAGTTCGGATCATCTTGCAGCAAAACATGATGCAGAGGAAAGTGCTTGTGTTGTTGCCTTCCCGCATTTGAGGGAGAATCACAATGTTATCATTCTTGACTATAGTCTTCTTCAGGTATGCAGTGCTGCCAGAAAGGCGGCTTGCCCTATTAGAGAAGCTCCATCAGGGTAAAAGCATATTTGAAGATATATCTACGCAAGCTCTTGCCGTCGTGAACTCGATCCTGGATGCTTCATTCTTCTTTACACATAGGATCCGAGGGATGGAAACTGTTGCAGTTGATGAAGCTATTGTTAGTTCTGCAACTACATGTCTTGGTTTGCTGAGCGATGCACGATGTGGTATGTTTGATTTAAACCAGGCAACAAATGCATTTCATGCAATGAACAATCACCAAATTATTGACAATGTACTCCAAGGAGAAGGATTCAACCTACCCAATAGAAATGTACGTACTTTTAGTTTTTTTATATCTTAATTAGTTTTTCATACTCTGTTCTATGGATGTTCTAGTGTCTCTTGTTCGTTGCTCATATGAATTTCTATTTTTTTCTATTTATTAATGTTTTTTGGTTCATATGTTCTGCAGGATGACTCATCAATTGGAGTGGAGGTGTTCGAATGATCTTGAACAAAGTTCTTGCCGGTATCGTGGGTTCTGATCCTCCTCTTTTCCTAATTCGAGTAGAGTGATCGATCGCCACAAAGGTTTCTTTGATTTCACGAGATGATGGTGTAAACCCCTCGAGGTTCCGACCTTCGTGACTTGTTTGTTCGTCTGCTGCGCACGTAATCTGCAATATATACTTCACTCGGCTCTCTCGTGAATTACAATGTGCAAATTGGAGATGTCAACCGCCAAGCTTACCTGCTGGCCAAGGAAAGGGTTGTCGATGTTGGTTCGATCTCTAGGTTTTCGTAATCTAGGAAATAGTATCTGCTCTTATTTGGACAACACTCTTCAAGGCCCGTAGGATTATTGGATTACGTTCTCGTTTGCTTCACGACATCCTTCGAGAGCATCTTGCCGAGAACTTACAGTTCCTTGTTTTGGAGGTTGAGTAGTGTCTTATCGCATCGATCCCGCATTCCATGAATGAGAATGGAGTTGTCGGTGCACCATGGTATGCCTTACCAAGTTATCTTGTGTTATGTAATTTGTTTTAGTAAAGAGTACTCATTACTTGTTGTTGAACCTTTCATATTCATGTGTGTTTGAACCTTTCATATTCATTTGTGAGAACTTTATTTAGCAGCTGTCTTTAATATGGAAGAACTTCTTTGAATTATTCTTCTCGTTGCCTTAAATAGTGACATCACAAAAACTTTATTTAACAATTGTTACATTGATTGTTTGGTGGGTAATCGCAGTCCGTCTTGAACCCGATCGGTGTTGCATAAAGCAGCACGTATGCATAACTTGATCAGTTACATTTGAATCGACATGACCCGGTGTTGCATCAATAAGCACGGACGTACAGGTTACACACTGAATCGACACAACGCAGTCGGTGTTGCACGCACCATGAAGAACGGATCGTGCGTAGGCGAATCGCGTGTAATCAAGATGGTGCGGTGATGCGCAGGTCAACACGACATCGAGAGTCCGCGGTATGAGCGGGCTCGAATACATCCGGAACCGGTGGTGTTGCATCAAGCAGCACGGACGGTGCGTACGTGTTGAATCGACACGACCGAGTCGGTGTTGCACGCACCATGCAGAACGGATGGTGCATAGCCAACCGTCGTGAATCGAGCCGAGGTGATGCGCAGACGAATCGATCGATGCGGACGCGCGCAGGATCGACACGACCGATGCGTAATCGACTCGTGCGTAACCCAGCCGTGTTGCACCATGCAGCCGGTAATCTTAGAGGTGGGTAACCGAGTCCTATTTGTTGGCGGCCAAGGGTTACTCACGAGCCATGTATCCCAACCAAGGTGGTGCCGGTTACTCACGAGCCGTGTATCTCCATACTTGTCTCTTTTTTGTCCTCCTTGGGTAGAAGGAGATTTGCCTTGTTGATTTGTGTGTGCTTGAATGTCCACTTTTGAGACTCCAACCTCAGTTTCCTAAGGTGATCAGAGGATAATAAGTAGTATATCTGAATTAAGATTAGATCGATTCACATATAGTAGGTACTAGTAATCTATTGGGCGGGTGCAGGTAACGCGCAGAATCGACATGACCGTGCATGGATGTTATGAACTGCTCGATCCGTTACGCATACATCATCGTAGCCTATTTCTACATAACGCAGTCGTTGTTGCATAAACAATGTAGCCTCGGTTGGTGTAACCTAGTATCTTGTTGGATGTAACAAGCTATAGCGAGTTCCTAGATCATGAATTGACCCTCATCTCAAGTGTTCGTCTAAATCTTCTTCAAATTAGAATACACTCACACTATGGGCCTCAAATATCAATCAGTGGTTTTATTATGAAGCCAAATGATGTGGCCTATTGGAGTGAATGTTTGTTAGTTTTGTGGAGTAGTTTTATTATAAAGCTAAAGATGCTTCTCTCGAATGTGATGGATAATTTGTTCGAGTGCTCACACAAAACAAAATGCAAAATGGAGGTAGTAGATGCTTACATGTTTTGCAATTTTCATGTCACGAATCTTGATCTCAATTATAAATCTACCAGTTATAAAGCTATCTAGTGTAAATGGAACGCCGTGTTCCTGGAGTGGCAAGTCCAATATTCCTGGATATATAGATGTTTGATGATTCAAGGGAATATATGTATGACTTAAAAGATACAGAACATCGAGGCAAAAAAGTTACTACACAGGTGTTCACTATTGTGGTTTTAATTAGTAGGAGGGAATGAGAGAAGTTTCATTGAAAAGGAAAAAGTTACCTCGTCTCGGCATCGTCCTTTATGGCTGGTGAACTTGGCACCACGACCTGGTAGTTGGCCACCTCTTCGGCGTTTGCCCGCACAAGCTGGCTCATCAGTTCGTGGTTGACGGGCCCGCTAGTATGGCCCTCCTCCAGAGAGCGGGAGGACAGGGCGGGTGGAAGCCCGTGGACTTGGAGGACGCCGTCGACGCCGCGAAAGCTTGGGAGAGGCCGGCCAGCCTCTCTCGCAAGGCATGGCACAGCATGGTCACTGCCTCAATGCCAGTGTCCCGGTGCTCTGTGACACGCACAGCCTTCCTCCCTTCCTCGCTGCGAGCAGCAGGGGTAGAAGTCGTTGCGGTGTGGGAGCTGCTTGTCCCTGCAGCCCCTATCAGTGCGAGTCTCGGGGAGGGCTCGTTCTTCTCAACGGTTGAGGCTTTACGGTCTTGTCCCCAGTAGCAACACCCTCCACGATCACAAGTGGTTGGTGCATCCTCAGCTCTGAAGCGCTGATGGCGTCCACCTCTGGATTTCGGTTCATGTGCCGGCGTTGTTTTGACGTATCAACACCGCAGAGGGGAAGTGCGTCGTCTGGAGGGGCCGTGTCGGCCAGACGTGTCGGAAGAAGCTCACGCAGCAAAAACTCCAGGTCGGGTTCTTCCATCCGACCTTCCTCTATGATGCGTATTAAGAAAGATCACGAACCAATAATGGTTAATACATAATAAAATTTTCAAAACAATCTTGATGAAATGATTCGAACAGGATTGTTACCGCTGGGTAAAGTAGGCGTCCGTCATGAAGCCTGCAATAGCACACAATGTGGTCTCGCCGGCGTAGAGTACTGATCCGCTGCCTTAGGGCATCGGCCATCACCATGGCACCGGTCAATCCAAAGCTGCGTAGCTCTCGGATGCTAGACTCGAGGGCCCTCGTTGCGGGCGTCTCGCACCGAACAGCGCCACTATAGGAACCGCCAGGTGCCTCCGTCGGCAAGCGAAGCTCGTCTATGGTGGTGTCGGCCCTCACGTACAGCCAATTGCAGCGCCACAAACCCCAGAGATCCGTTGTTTCAAGCTTGATGTACCGATTGGAGGTGGTGTCCCGCAGCCGGAATTCGAAGAAGCCGATCAACTTGTTGTCTTCCCTTGAGAATTTGTTACGTTGCAGGGTGTAGAAGCACCTGAACAACTCCAGGCAAGGAGGGACACCCATGAACATTTCGCATAAATAGGCGAAAACCGATAGCACAATGATGGAGTTGGGATGGAGCTGCACCAGGTGCACCGTGTAGAAGGTGAGCACGGTGATGAAGAAATCGGAGAATGGCGGGACAAGTCCTGCCTCAAGAACGAGACGAACATCATAACCTCACCCCGTGGTGCCGTGAATCATCACCTCGGGATCCGAGTGTCGTGCTGGGATGCGCTAGGCGGAGCATGAGCATCCTCAATCCATCTCGGCGGGCATCGGATGGGGGAAGCACCATCATCCCGGTGGCTTGCGGTGCTCGACCACTAAAGCGGCGAGAAAGAGAGCAATCACGATCTCAAGAAGGTCCTCCGTGGCGTCGGTGGATGAAGGCTCAGCGGACTTGGGAGGACGGCGTGGGCGTCGGGCGGCAGTGCGTGAGGCGGCGCTCCGTAGATGGGCATCGCCCTCACCCTCACTAGTGCAGGAGTTTCAGTTTCTCTTTAACCACGAGATCAGAAACCGACAAGAGTTTTGGAGATGCGAGACGATCCAAATGACATGTAACGGTAGCAATCATCTCGCGAGTTGCGATCTTCTTTGGAAAGGTAAATTAACTCTCCAGCAACAATTCCCTCCCTCCCGTAACCGATCATGCATGCTTTTGTAGTTTTGTTCCCTGTGCGAGACGGAACGATGAGGATGGCGCGGCGTAACCATCCGCACAGGGCCGTGGCACGGGAAACGTGCGAAAGTGGGGTACCAAGGAAAGCATCCCTGCTAGTTCGTGTAGACATTTGCGGCAGTGAATGTGACGTGCCAAGATTATCGAGTACTACCTCATGCCAGAGTTAAAGCAGTTGTACCATTGGCAGGCTTTATGGTAACCTCAAGTAATAATAATAGGGATACTATTTAATGGGTTGATATTCCTTTTTCAATTTCGTACGTACTCAAGTGTGCTTGTCTATTTTTCTTCCCCTCAAATTCCCATAATAATTCCGGGTGAGTATATTTGCTATTATCAAAGCTGTGGCCCGGTGACTCATCTTGGCTGTTGGGTGCCCTGCAGACGTCGAAACTAGTACTGCTATTGTCCGCCGAGAGTTCATTGTTCACCGTAAGTATATCTCCTTCCACCTCCTTACGTACTATTGCTACTAATGTGATCTATGTTTCCGTAGATTAATATTGTTTGATGGCGAGAACGAAGAATAGAAAATCCTGCGATCCCCACAAACTACGTCGATTCAGAATCGCAAACAAGACAAGAAAATTGGACGCCGCCGACAGGCGTAAAGAGCAGGTGTACACAGCACAGGACGCATCCACTGATGAATCATACGAATACGATGAATCTTCTGAAACAGATGAGGAGTATGATACAGACAAAGTTAGCGATGCATCGACTGCAACTCATCATCGTAGAAAACACGTAAAAGGTTTGATATTCAATCTGCCGAATCGCAAAATCAAATAGTTCAGTGTTATGTACAGGATGTAGGCTCCCTTCTCACCTTCGTGGGGAAAAAGTGTATTTTTCATCTCCTCAAGTCTTGCAAAAGTGTGGCATTCATCCCATAATTTGGTGCAAATCAATTCCTTAACCATCTGAACTGGTGCGGCATTTATCATCTTGCTAATTACTGTTTAGTCACTTTTATGTTAATTCAATCTCTATAATAATTGATTGTAAATCAGTTTTATTATTTTTTTAGAAAATTTTATAGATTATCCAATTTAGAGAATTTACTAAAAATTTATAGAGTATCTATCCAATTTAGAGTCTTGGTATTTTCTATGGCAAAGGCTGAGTTTCTTCAGTTTTGATTTTTCCTTTTAATTTCGTCAAATAAGTTATTGAATAGTAGGCAGTTTTCCTCGCAAAAAAAAGAATAGTAGGAGTTGACCGCATTGCATGAAATTCTATCACAGCACGTGAGCAGTCTAGTTGTTTATATGATTCTCTGTAGCCTTTTCCTACAGTGTACTTATTTGTTCTTGAGGTTTCGATTTTCCCCTCACAGCTGATGGTGAAACTTGTCTGGATTTATCTATTAACATGAACACAAATAAATTGGTCGACAAAGCTGAAACCATTAGGGAAACTACAATGATCCCAAGCGTAAATCGGTGAAAAAACTACGGGTGAGTATGTATATGATATCTGTTTATACTCGATCCCATGCAACTGCATGCACCTGCTAATAAAACTCATGACATATCTTCATTGTACACTAGAGAAGGGTCGATTTACATAGAGGAAAATGCAGACACGTCCACAAAATCCGTTGACATTGTTAAAGAGTGTCGACCAACTAGCATCTGTCAGTGAAGATAGCAAGTGTGACTCAGAGGGCACCGCATCTAGACTTCAAGAAGAAACAATCATCAGGAACACAAAACGAAAGAGGAAGCAATATTATGGTGTTACTCCTTCAGAAATGGATGGCGGTGTGCTCTCGGCGACAAAGCAGTGTTGTGGTATCTTGACATCTTGATTTTTATTACCTAGTTTTGGTCTACTATACCTTACATCGATGACTTAATGGTTTTGTTTTTCCTCCATAAGAAAGCTGATAAGCACTAGGTGCTCACCAAAATGGTGATCAATGTCAGCACCACAACACATTGAAAAGATCAAAGACATTGGATTTGGTCATTTTTGAGTATGGTGATTGAATCTCCCTATTGAACCTAGGGTGTGGATGTCAGTGGTACTATGATACAAAAGGAAGTCTTTGATTTTGGCAACGCAAACTTTAAACAATGAGCATTTCAAGGTTGTCTGTTTACCATGCAAAGGCAAACCAATACATGAGAACACTTCTAAATATAATGGCATAAGTGAGTTGAAAGGAAAGCTAGGAGTTCCTACTAAAGGAAGCCATAAAATCTCGGGAAGAACATTAGAGGCCAAAATCGTAGATGGTGCTGATGACCTTTTGTCACCTGTTGGACTTTACTTCTTGTTGACAAGATCATTACTCGAGATACAGTGCATACATTAGTACAAGATTTTTGGAAGTGTGTCAAGAGTAAATAATTTGATGAACTACGACTAGGTTGGCTACCTTATATACAATTTTAAACGTGGTGCGAATGAATTAAACCTTAAGAAGAGACACAAGGGTGCCAACTATATTCATGGATCCACATATCTCCTTGGAGTAAGAAATATAAATAGCGCTTTACGATCTTGCCATTTTATCACGATCCGAGATAATTTCTTTCAACTTTTGCGAGCATGCGGTTATATTGCCTTGATTGGTGAAGAGTGGTTCTATCACACCACCTATTGGTGAACCTCGGTTTCACTATGGAGCAATGCACTACGACTTGAACTAGAGGCTTCCACAAAAACATGCCGGTAACTGCAGTAACATAATAATTAAACTTTTTTTTGAGAAATATAATTCAACTTTTGGATGAATACATATAGAGATAGTATAATGACTAACATTATTCACATTGTTATTTTACTTTTATATTGCAGTGAGAAATATTGATGATACATGTTATGCAAACGACTTTGGCAAAACGGTGGCAACTTCAGAGAGGGACACCACTGGAAAGTGCAATACAATTTTAAGGGATTTGAGGGTATTAAATTCACATGCGAGGTCATGTCTTATGCATTAATTGTATTGATTGATATTCCTTTGTTTACTTTACGGATTGACATGAATATGATATATTAACAACCACAAGTTAGTTTGTTCCACGGATAAAAAACTATCACAAGTTACATTATTGTTCTTAGACACCTCTCCAGCCTGTATAAGAAATAAATTATTGTTCTCTATGCATGCATGTCCCATCAATAGGTAAATGGAGCTTCTCCAAATGGTTCAAGTTTTCTTTCTCAAGACCTCAATTACGAGAACACCAACAAAGGTAGAAACATTGACTTGGATATATATATTCTTTTGGAAATCAAATGACATAATTTGTTTAGGCAACATCACCAAGAAATCTTGGTCAGGGTAACCAAGAAAACATCATTTGCAGAAGGAATTTGATCCCATGGACCGGAGAATATTCAAGACAAGTCTCAAGGAGAGCACCTCATCTAATTGCTCGAACTATATTCGAACAACAAATGGGGTACAATCTTCACATTCTATTGCCCATTTATGATTTTTTTATGCAACAAATATGGGCAAGTATTGACAACCCAATTTTCCCGATGGATCTGTCAAAGGAGCAATATCCACTTTCAGATGATAGGTACATAATCTTTTATGTTATCTGTTACAACAGAGAGGAAGAAATCCTAATAATCGATAATGGGTCAACAAACAAAACAATTCTTTTGGCACACTTTGTACTTTTGGCAAATGATCACGCATACATACACTAAACCTTGCAGAGCTCCCGAAACCATTGAAGGAACACTTGGGTTGGCGTCGATTATAACTATACATCCTACACTTCATGAGCAATTTGGACGGATCACGGATCTAATATTACTAATTCGGTGAGTTTGTTGATTTATATATAGCAATACTCAAAACCGTACTAATATTCGTTCTTGCAAATGTTGCCATGCAGAGCTCCCGAAATCATTGAAGCAACACTTGGGTCGGCGTCGATTATAGCTGTCTACTACATACAAGTCTTGTTTCATGAGAATGACTTGCATTGGCTGAGGCCTTAGATGGTATTATGGCGATCGTGTAATGGGTGGAACAGAGACGTGCCTTCGATAGATATGACTTTTCCTTTCGAGTCAACTGCCATAATCCCGCCAGTGTGTAATCCCATTTGAAAGAATGTTGGCGTGCAATCACCTTAGTGTCTTTCAAAATTTCACCTTAGTGTCGATTCTGCGTGTTACCGCACCGTTCGATTTACAAACGAGCAATGTCTCCGGTGTTGTCCGACCGGCGTAACCTTCACGGTGCCCCGGTTACGCAGGATGGACACCGATTTTCCATGCATGCGAGTTCCAGATACGACACTAGCTCGCACTCTATATATATGCCCGACGCTGCCGGCAATTTCATGATCTCGTGCTTCTATGATTGACTGATTCTGGGTTATAGCTGCTTGTTACATCCAACATGACACTAGGTTACACACCAGCATGGTTATGCACCAGCCAGGCTACATTGTTCCTGCAACACCGACTGCGTTACGCACAAATAGGCTTCAGATGTATGCATAACCTGGACAGGCATGGTCATGCAAGCATCCATGCTACATCCGGTCGTGTCGATTTGGCGCGTAACCTGCACTCGCAAGGATACTGCAACCCCGACTGGGTGGTGTCGATTATGCGCGTAAGCTGCTAGACCGATTAGGTTACACACCATCCATGCTGCATGGCTCCTGCAACACCACCGACTGGGTCGTGTCGAACCTGCGTAACACTCGCCTCGGCGGTTACACACGAGCCATGGTATTCGTCTGCGCAACCGGTCGGGTCGTGTCGATTATGCGTAACCAAGCGGGTGCAGGTAACCCCTGACTGGGTGGTGTCGATTCTGCTCGTTACCTGCGCCATCTCGGTTCGTGGAATGTAGGCAGTGGTTACAAATGTGCGCGTTACATGCACGAGATCGGTTACGCACCATCCGTGCTGCAACCACGACTGGGTGGTGTAGGCCCACTTGTCTGCAGTTCCTTCTCGTTTCCCTCTCCAACTCCAACGCATATAGAGTAGGGTAGAAGAACCCGATTGCTTCGTTCCTAACTCAACCGACCACCACGTCCAGCTGACCCCGGTGACGCGTCCCTCTGCCCAACCCGTCTCCACGGTCCACCGCTAGGCCTACCTCCGGCCCACCTCCCTTTTCTAAGGCTGCTGGTGATTAGAGCCCCGGCACCCAAACCGAAACCCTAACCGTTTTTATATCTGGTTATTGCCCAGTTCATCTTATATCTAGAAATAAGGGATTCCATCCTTCCGTTTTTATTTCTGGTGCTGTGTAGTAGATCGATGATGGAGGATGACATGGTATGGACCACCATCAACGTCGAAACACAGTCGTCGGCAGATGAATGCGACTGGAGTAAGGATCCGGTACTTGCCGGAAGGTGAAAAGAAAGAGGGAAAAATTTCGAGGTCATATCTCTCTTTCTCATGTGAATGATTATATGTTTGCCTTTTTGTTTACCCTACCACTCAACACCTGTAATTCCCGCGTCATTTGGTACCGTGTGCTATTTCCTGCGAGGACGACTTTCCATTGTGTGTTATGGTTAGGGTGCGGGATTTTAAAAAATTTCTACACCTGACGTTTACCTTTCCTTGGTACAATGCAATATATAGAGATTACCTACGCTTGCTAGGGATGAGAGTGATCCAAACAAGCAGCATGGAATAACAATTGCAACTAGGCTTGCTAATTGCCTACTACGGTTGATGATGTTTGTCTAGCGACAACTTGCAATGGCCAACTAGCAATAAAGCCCAAGAACCCGATAATATAATTACCATTGACCTTTTTGCTGAATGTAGCTAGTCTCTGGCTGTCTCTCCATCCCTTTTTGATAATGTTGTTCTTAGTGGTCAAATTGTTTGGATGTCCATTTTTATTATTGCTATTTGTATGTCATCGAATCACTATAACATGCTACCGATGGATAATACTGATTGCAGTGGAGCATCTACTTGCAAAGAAGATGAGTGGGAAGGGCAATAAATATTCGATGTTGGTACCTATACTCATTTTTAAAATATTATCATTCGCTTTGAATAATTATCATGTATTATCGTTTATATATCACCTTTAAGTTCTTGTTGCTCTAAACTGCCGCATTCAATAATATTATTACACATATGATCACATATTATGATCTTTTTGTCTCCTCACGTGTTACAACATACAACTCATCATTTCTATAGTGGTTTACCGAGTCGATGCATTTCTACGGTGGTTTACCGAGTCGGTTGCACTTTTACAGTGCAGTTCATCCGTGGTCGACATCGTGAAGCATTCTGGTTATAATATTTTCCTATTGCGGATGAAGTCCTTATTGAGATTTTCCTTCGTCTCCCACCTAATCCTAGTTCCATTCTTCGTGCCTCGGTTGTCTGTAACACTAGCACAATCTCATCATCGCCCCATATTCCTTTGTTGCTTTCGTACATTGCATCAACCACCTTATGTTTTTGGGAATATGAGTAGGTGTAGTCCAAGAAGTGTGATTGATATAACAAGAAAGTTGAATCCCAATCAGTGTGGCCAAACTAAAAAAGTTGGTTTTGGTAATTATTTGGATTTGAAGATTAGCAACCCACTCAGAACTTGGAGTTTGGATGCTATTGCACCTTGATGTGAAACATTTGTGCTTCAAATTTTGGTAATGGTGAATGCATCCTATGAATCGGAGAAGTCTTTGTAGATTGACCTGGTTTTACCATACAAGGAAAGCAAGTGGTGGAGATATACAATGAGAAGTCTACTATATACTTCAAAACATGCTTGGGCATGCCTCTCGACAAGAAAAACTGGAACAATCACATAATAGACAGAATCCTTGACGGTCGTGATGATGACATTTTCGTCACCTGTTGGACTTTACTTTTGGTACATAGAATCTTTACTCCTACAACATCTGCCTTCGTAAGCAAAGGATTGTTAGATGTTTGCCTTGATGTTAATAATATAATGACCTACGACTGGGTAGGCTACATTTTGGACGAACTTAGAAACGGTGCCAAAATATTACAGAGGTGTACAGACAGATGTGGTGTGCCCTTTGTAACAGGATCCACCTATTTTCTCAAGGTAATAATTATGTAGTACCAATCAAGAACTCTGTTCCCCTACCTTTTATTTATTTATTTATTTTAATTCATCACTTACCTATGTGCCATCTACATAGTTGTATTCTGGATTAATTTGGATCATCTGTTTATAGCACCACCTATCGGTGAACCTCGTTTTACTCTTTGGCATGCTAATGATTTAACAGTTGAGGGTCCCTAGCACAGTCAAGATCTTTACATGTCTTGACGAAGGTAACTATACCCTTATTTGTTTGCATATCGGACTTCTTGCAGTTTACAATGACTATTTGTTTTCTATATAGGTGAGAAATGAGAATACATGTTATGCCGAAGATTTTAGGTATCCCGAATTAAGTAGTCCGATTGGAGGATGATGATGATATTGGTGGCAATAGATTTAATTAGGTGATTTCTCTGGCCAATTTGAGAGAGCTTTTCAGACTTTCACAGGTCAACACAGCCTTATGTTAATATTAATTAATGCTACTATGCGACCTTTGCCTACATGCATTGGTGGAGATTGAAGCAAGATCAAGTGGCGCGGATATTGATTGTTGATATTTGGTGGACATGAGATTTGTTGATATGACTACGAGGTTTTAGTGAAATCTTGTGAGTACGGTTTGCTTCTATATGGTTTACTATAGGAGATTTGTGCTTTGGCACCTTGCTCAACTTTTCAATCATGGACCAGTTGTATTGTGGGAATTATCTCAGACAATGAAGTGATTAACATGATGGACATTTAATATATATGGAGATGAAATGAATGCCTTTCACGAGTGATTTTGAGGTTGTATTGGTTTAAATTAATGTAAATTAATTCGATACTTGAATTAGTGTTAAAGGAAGCAAAGATATGATTACTCTCACTCGACTCGAGTAACAAATGGAGTTTGGATCCATGCGTCCTTTCGTCAACCCTAAAGGATCGTCGTAACCTTGTGGTGTTACGCACCATGGATCGTAGTGACCAACTAGGCGGGTTTAGATATTTTTATAAAAGCACAACGTGAAATAAGCATGGATCCGAAATTGCCAAGGTGGAGACGCCTGCCGCCGTTCTTTCTAATAAATGGTTTGCTCTTCCGCCGACATCTCATGTTGATCAAAACCACGTAGCAATCTCCTCCATACACCAAGAGCGATTACATTCCAAGCATGGCGGTGAGATTGATTATTGACGCTTATTATTATTATTATTATTATTATTATTATTATTATTATTATTATTATTATTATTATTATTATTATTATTATTATTAGGACATGAACAGACACGAGTACATCTACACCAAAGACACCATCTCCGACGCCAAAGGACCCAGTACACCTTCGGCCACTTACTCGGCCGTGCACAAGATTAAACTTCGCCTTGATCTTTGAAGAACAAGGCCCGGAGGAATAAAAGCGGCCCAACAGAGTCCATGTGGGACATAGGGTTGAGGCGGCCCACCCCTCTTTGCCGTGGATCCCATGTGAAGTCGCCCTTCCCTCCATGACCTCCTCCCACCATGGCCGCCAAGAACCCTCCCTTTTTGTTTCCCATCTATATTAGATAGTCCTAGTCCTTTTGGAACTTGAGTTTGTTTTCATCTAGCTTTTGCTACTTAGAACAAGCTCGCTACCTTCGTAATTCGACTCCACCTTGGTGATAGTAAGATTGCTCGCCTCTCTTTCTTGTTCATTCTTTCGATTGCGAAGAGAAACGATCTTCATGATCGGCTGATTCGCAGCGGTTGGTAACCATCGGGAGTTTGGTTCAGCGATTGCATTAGCGCTTTGGGTTCGCTCGTCGTATCGGATCGTGAGTCGAACTTCCACAAATCGAATTATCCCACTCATCCAAAGATCGGGCACTCCCGTCTATCAAGTGGTATCAACTTTCAGTTGCTCGTGAGTTAATCAGTGTTTTACCCTTCCTACATCCAAAACCAAAACAAAATTTATTTTCAGGTTAGAACTTATCCCAGAACCTTTTTAGCCTTGCACTTTCTTTCAATAATTTTGCGTTGTTGAATGTGTGCTTTACACTTTGATTATTCTGGTTACTTGTGTTTTGTTTTTCCCTTCACCATGTTTCTTGCTTCAAACCCTAATGCGCCACCTCTCTCGCTAGCCGACTGGATAGTGCCCTCAAGCGCATACCCTCTCTCGGTGGCGAGATTCTGCCGCCTCACTTAAAAATGAAAGTCAAAAAAAAAGAAGCAATCAAACAAAAGAAAAAGGAAAGTCAAAAAAGGCAAAGAGTTTGCAGAAGGCGGCCCACCCTCCCACCACGTCGTGACCACCTCGGACGTTGGGCAGACCACCAGATCTTCCTTCGCATGCTTCTCCACCACCACAGTGACCGACTCGGTCACGTCCCCAGACCCGCCTCACCCTCTCGCTTCCTCCTACCATATTACGAGGTTGGTCTTACTTTAGAGAGAGGTGTGTGTCACAATGATATTTGAGATCCTCTGTGTTCATTTTATCTATTTGAGGACTGGGCAAAAAACAGAATTAAAAAACAGC
This sequence comes from Cenchrus purpureus, assembly GCA_022644695.1. Taxonomy (NCBI): domain Eukaryota; kingdom Viridiplantae; phylum Streptophyta; class Magnoliopsida; order Poales; family Poaceae; genus Cenchrus; species Cenchrus purpureus. The sequence continues at coordinate 52,731,735 of CP053465.1, forward strand.
AATTTGTTATAGACACACCTTTGCTGCCCTTGCTTCTATCCTTTCTTTTTCCTTCTTCTCTGCACTTGTTCCTAGCAGCTTTTGTATGTTTTAGCACTATAATTCAACTTGCATCTATTGTTTGATTGTGCTAATCCTTGCTTTGAGTGCAGCTACGAACTCCACATATTTCTCAGCGATTTTGTTTCTCCGGCAATCGCTCCTCAATCTTTTCGAGTTCCGCGGTTGGTTGCATCAAAATGCGTGGTAAGAATGGATAAGAATTTGATAACCACTAGTTTGAGCGCCTTTGTGTTGACACTGTTTTGGCGTCCGCTTGTTTTGTGTTTGCGCTAAGCCATGACGGCAGACGAGAAAAGCGGACATGTGGGCAGATTGATGGCTTGTCACGGACATCAAGACGATACATGAGCGGATGGACTCCACTTCCATACCAGCGGTTCGACCAGCTCGACCTCAGACGGCCACCGGGACGCTCGACACCATCGTGTCACGACTCGATGCTTTGAACACTTGGTCACTGATTTGGTGGCCCAAGGATGTGTTGGTGACACATGGAGGATCTTGTGATGCCGAGGCAAAGCCCACTACCAGTTCCCGGTAATGATTCCTTTTCTAAGATTAAATTTAAATCATCTTTCAATGGCAAATATGATCTGCTGCATATCTTGATTGGGAGTTAGAAGTTGAACAAAAATTTTCATGCCATGATATTCTGCAAATTCTCAATTATAAGCTCTATTAGTGAATTTAGAGTTTGCTTTAATTTGGTTGTGAGTATAAAACTAAACATCCCACTACCATTAAATTTACTTGGTATGAATTGAAAGTTGCCATGCGACATAGATTTGTACCCTCATATTATGCTCAAGATTTGCTTAACAAAATGCAGCGTTTTCACAGGTTCTCAATCTGTTGAGGACTATTACCGGAGCTACAAAAGGTATGATTAAATTGTGAGTTATTAGAGGAAACGACACTGCTATGGCACATTTTCGTATGGTTTAAAAAACCGTGAAATCCAGGATATACTTGACTATAAGGAATATGATGACATGACTACATTATTTGCATATGCTTGCAAAAAAATTAAGTGCAAATGACTGAAGCCATTTTCTAACTCTTTCGTAGAAGCTCGACATCCAGATGTGTCGCTACTCCTGCACCATCTGCTACCACGCCTACATCCCATGATAAGGCAGTCAAACCCGACATCCATTTTAGCGCTCACCACACATTGCGGGATATCACGTTTTATGGACATGGCCATATGGCTCGACTCTCACGCACTTTGATCATTCGTAATGGTGAGTACTCTTCGCTAGTGATTCCGAGGATATTCAACATACTATATTTGCCACACGCGAAAAAGGCGGATGTACATGTCAAGATGACGCTTATAGGTATGAAACTCTTGTTGTGCACGTGTTCTCTTCGCAGGTCGCCGAGAAGAATCGACACAACCTTTCCACATTAAAGGGCATTGTCAAAGAACAGATTCGCATCATCATCGAAAATTCAACAATAATTTGGCTTATACCATGTTGAAAGATTATCTTTACCCACTCGTAAGCATCCAAATATCACATTCAATGGCTTAATGATGGTGGGAAAATTAGAATAACACAATCAGTGCGTGTTCATTTCTCCATGGGTGCCTACATTTTGTTGATTGCGATGTTGTTCCCATGGCGATGTTCCTTGTTACTTGGTAGACCTTCGCGATGATCGATAGCTTGCATCATGGTCGTTCAATCATTATTCATTCATGTTTAAGGGTCAAAAAAATTATACATCCCATGACACTGAACAAATTCTTAAAGATGATATTGCTAGAGTCGCTAAAACTGCTAAACAACCCACCATCACCATCGATTAATCCTGAAATCAATTTGCATGCTCCGGTTTTACTTGCTACACGTCTTGATCTTGATGATTTATGCTCAATTATGTATGCTCTAGTATGCTCTAATGCTGCTCGTTCACTTGATGATGCACGTCTTTGGATGTTCCCCATGGTTGCTAATTTTTTGAGAATACAACGATGTCTTTCCAAAGACTTGCCACCGGTCTCCACCACTCCGTGGCGTTGAGCAGCAGATCGATCTCATTCCGTGCACAACTTCGAATCGCGCCATCCCGTATAATCTGAGGAGACCAGGAGATCCAATACAGTCTGCATTGCTTGACAAGGGTTACATCGTGAGTCTCTCGGTCCTTGCTCGGTTCTGTGTTGCTTGTTAGAAGAAAGATGGATCATGGCGTATGTGTGTTGATTGTCGTGCTATTAATAACATCACCATTCGTTATCGATACCCCATACCATGACTTGATGATATGCTAGATGAGCTTAGTGGTGCCATTATTTTCACCAAGATTGATTTGCATAGTGGTTACCATCAGATTCGAATGAAACTAGGTGATGAATGGAAAACGGATTTTAAAACGAAATTTGGCTTATATGAATGGTTGGTTATGTTTGGATTGACTAATGCTCCACCTTTATGTGGTTAATGAAGTTCTAAGGCCTTTCATCGGATTGTTGTTGTTGTCTATTTTGATGATATTCTCATTTATAGCAAATCCATGGAAACATTTAGAACATTTGTGCTATTTTTGAATTCGTGCTAACTTGTTTGGTAACATGGATAAATGCATTTTTGCATAACGTGTCCTATTTCTTGGCTATGTTGTTACCGGGGCATTGAGGTGGATAGCAGCAAGATCGGGCGCCATTTGAGTGGCCTACTGAAAGAGGTCACCAGATTAGCTTTTCTTGGACTTGCAGGTTTCGCAGTTTGTCCAATGATTTTCAGTTCCATTCTGCACTCTCCACGAGCTTACAAAAAGGTGTCTTTGTTTGATTAGCGTGATTCGAGGAGGCATTCAACACATTAAAGATAAGTTAACACATGCTCCTCTCTTTTTGCACGATTTTGATAAGATATTTGAGCAATGTGATACGGCATGTTGGGCTAGGTTTATTATTACAAGAAGGAAAACACATTGCCTATTTTAGTGAAAAATTAAGCGGTGCTACTGAGATATTCTACTTATGATAAGGAACTTTATGCTTTAGTGCGACTTTGCAAACATGGTAGCACTATCTTTGCATCTGAGTTCATTATTCATTGATCATGAGGCTTTAAAACATATTCGTACTCAAACAAATCTGAACCGTCGTCATGCTAATTGGGTAGAATTATTGAGTCTTTTCCGTACATCATTAAACATAAGAACGGGAAGAAAATGTCATTCTTGATCGTTGTCTCGTCGATATACTATGTCGTCTAGTTAGATTTTTCGCATCTTTGGATTAATGACCATTAAAGAACAATATGTCGCGATGCTGATTTTAAAGATGCTTTTGCTCATTGTATGAATGAAACCATGGGGCAAATTTCATATGTGATGGGTTCTGTTTGCACTAACAAGTGTATTCCAGCAAGCTCGGTTCGTCTTTTGTTGTTCTGAAGGCATGTAGCCTCATGGACACTTTAGCTTTAGACGCATGAGGTGTTGGCTGCCCATTTCTTTTGTACGGATGCGCCGATGTTGAGCGCTTGTTGCACGTTGCACTACTTGTCGAAAGCTAAATCTCCAACCATGGTTGCCTCTCCTTGGCGACTTTGTTTTCGGATTGCGAACTAAGAAAAAATGGCTCATTTTATACCTTGTCATAAATTCCAAAATATTATTATTATTATTATTATTATTATTATTATTATTATTATTATTATTATTATTATTATTATTATTATTATTATTATTTTAGGCAACAACCTCGGCCCTCAAGTCGGGGTCGTTGTTAATAGTAAGAGGCAAACCCCCATTCCCTCTCGTGAGAGAAGAAAAGAAAAAAGATATCGCGGCCTGCTCCCCGTGCTATCGCAACTAACGAATGCCAAAGAGTTGTGCCCCCCTTTGAGCAATCCTCCAGGAGAGCAAAGGCGACAATGGGAGGGAAAGGCGGAATGGGGCGGTCCTAGCAAACCACGTCCGCCCCACCCCAAGCGATCAACCATAGGCATTACTACACCGACAACAATCCTCTTGAGACTACCCTCACCGACCGCATCCTTGGCCTCAATGCATAAACCAGAGGCGCCATCGTCCAAACTTATATGTCGGCTACATCGATGGGGCGTTTCTTCCGCGCCTCGCTTCATGGAAAGTTCCGAAACTTAATTTCTTCGAACAACACAGTATTCTTCCATGCATCTTTCGTTTGGTACACCGGATCGATCGGCATGCACTTGCCTTGACTCTGTCTTGTCTCTTCCTGCAGGTGGATGACTGTGGCTAACAGAGTAGGTGGATCACTTTAGCGCACATCCAAGTCTACACGGCTCATCTCCTCTCAATGGTTGAGAGTCTAGAAAGGATCCTTCAACGGAGGGAAGGCCAAGCGACCGGCTGGATAAGTCGCTAGAGAGCTGGGGCGTCAACGATCTAGATCTGATAGATCCATACTACGCATGCATGTTGATTTTCGTTCTTTCACCCAGACGATGTTCTCGATCTTTTTAGCAAAAAAAACGTATTCCTACGACTATATTTCACTATTAGAAATTATTCTGTAGTCCAGAGCTCATTCATCTAAGAAGTTATCAGCGGGTCGAGGTCACGCGCTGTCTATGAAATCATCTCCCACATTCGTGTCTTGCTATGAAATCGTCCGGGGCGACTGTCACATCTGATCTCACCCGCTTCTTCCGTGGGCACAAATGGCGCAAATCGGCTCAGCGGAGGCGGGGGACGAGGCAAAAGGTGAACCGACGGTTGCAGCATTGTTCCTGCAACACCGACTGCGTTACGGGGTGTGCCTATCACCAGCACCCCGTGATAGGCGAGTCACCTACACTCGTTCGGTTACGCACTATCAGTGGTGAATGCACCTACGAGTCGGTGTTGCCTGAATGGTGCGTAACCGAGTCAGTGCGTTACCCAGTCGTAGTTGCCCTATCGTGACCCAGGTTGGCGGTTAAGTGCTGATTGGAAGGCAAGTTATCGAGACCTAGAGCACAATTTGAGCGAGGGCACACCTTGAGAATACAAAAATTTATGAAGATTTTATATAATGAATTTTTGTCGATTAGCTTGATTTATATAATTTGAGTGAGCCCTCGCTCAGCATAACATAGGTCCACCCCTGCAGGTTATTATGGATTCGTTTAAATTAGTCTTTGCACCAAGCAGTGATCCTCACAACGTAACCGAGACCCCGCATTCCTAAGTGCTGCGTGCAGAGGCGGGAGGAGTGCCTCACGCATGTAAGTCAGGTCGTTACGCAGGATGACACTGACGCCATTTTCCGCCACCAAGGAGCGTTCCTCTCTAGGTATATGTGCGCGTGCGCACTCCCGACAATTTCACGATCGTGCTTTTCATGGTGCACGGAGGCTTCCTTAATGAGACAATCGTTTCCATCTCTCTCCCAGATTCCGTTGGATCTTTCAACGCAGATAGCTATATAAAAGCGGAGTGGTGGTCCATTATTCATTCATCTATAGCGTCTCATTTCTTTAAGGTTTACTAGAAACAATTAGTGGTTTTCCAGCGGATGCGGTGTAGTATAGTCATCATAAATGCGGTAGTACTTATGACTACACCAGCAGCGCCAGAAGAGGTGGTTGTTGGTGCCTCCAGGTCCAGGCAAACACCTTTGAAGCACCGACCCGAGACTTCTGATACTAATGATGTAAGTTCCCCGACCAAGCGTCTGCAGACGATGGACACGCCGCCGCCACCGCCCACCGCCAAGCGTCTACTGTTTGATGAGCCGGCCGCTCCTGCTCATCCCACCATCGAAGAACCCCCTGTGCATGAAGACGACAGTGAGGTACGTATGTATACTGGTGGGATGATCGATCTGGTGGTGTTCCTCCCGCACTACACTCTGTGCGGTTTAATTATTTTAATTTCCATCTCATCATTATCTTGTTCTTCATGCATGGGCACACGCAGTTGATGAGTGAGTTGGAGAAGAAACTTTTGGATGTTCTGGCCGCAATTCGTGCGATGTACAAGGAAGATGATGACGACATCTTGGCGGATCAGTACATCCTGCACAATCCACCTGCAGCTCCTGATGCTCCATCCGTTGAGGTTGACGAAGACGATCCCTCCAGTATGGCAGGTGCTAATAATATACATATATACTCCGTCGTCATGTATATATATCGACGAGTGTGCTTCTGCTGCCTCTAACTTGGTTGCCTTTTCTTGTCTCGCAATAATATAATACTGGCGACGACGGTAGTAATCTCCGCCGAGATCGAGCAAATAATAAATATCGGTCAAGGAAGGTGTGTGTGCAACATGGGCCACCCCACGGATCCCACACCGCTACGCTCTTGGGTGATGATATGATGCAGCTGATTAGTTTGCTTGTGGAGGCAAGCAGCCGACCTCTTGTCTAGTACTAGCGAGTAGTAATAAGCAGGAATGGAGAAGATCAATCTAGTGCCTTTGGATGAATTCAATTCATAATATATATATTAACCTGTTTTGGATCGGATAGATGCATGCATGCATCTATATTATATTAGTGCCTTTGCACCCTTTTCTATTTTGCTATTTTATATTCACGCTAATACAAATAAAAATAGCAAATAACCCAGATCGGCGTAACACGCACCCGATCACCGATTTGGCGTAACCATCCCCTGCGCATCCGGTCACATGCCGATCCTGCGAGTAACCTACCCCCGCTCGTTTACGCACTATCGTCTGCCGCACTGCGAGTCGGTGTTGCACGAATGGTGCGTGTCGAGTCTGTGCGTTACCCAGTCGTAGTTGCCCTATGCATGCGGCGATGATGGTGCATAACCCAATGGGTGTAGGTTACGCATCCGGAGTACAACTGAAGCCTATTTCTTATGTTATTACGCCGCGCCATGAAGAACGGATGGTGCGTAGCTGAATCATGCGTAACCGAAGCTGGTGTAGTGTAGGTGATGTGCAGGATCAACACGACCGGATGTAGGTTACGCGCTGAATCGGCACCACCCAGTCGGTGTTGCAGCATCAAGGTGCATAACCGAGTCTGCGTCTGGCGCGGGTTCATTACGCATACATCCGGAACCGGTGGTGTTGCATCAGCGACGCGGACGGTGCGTACACGCTGAATCGACATGACCCAGTCGGTGTTGCATTAATAAGCAGACAGGCGTATCCCATGCAGTTCTGTGAATCGACAACGCAGTCGGTGTTGCACGCGCCATGAAGAACGGATGGTGCATAGCCGAATCGTGCGTAAGCTGGTGGATCAATGCAGGTGACATCATGAAGGACTTCCCTATAGCATGAGCTTTGTAAACAATTGTATCTTGAAATCAGTAATACAATCGTTAGCTAAGTTAAAAAAATACCCTATACAACATTAATCATTGTTGAAAAAAATGGGAATGTTACAAAAGTTCTTCATGTATTTGGGAAAATTCGTTCATACGTCCCTCATCTAATTCTAAGGTTTGGTTTACATCCTTACTTATGTTTGTTCGCTGTGCTTGAAGTGGTCGCCACGAATCGAATCGACGCAGCTTTTGCTTTGCAAGGATGACCCTCCCAAAACAAATTTAAACTGGTAGTACGCGATGGTGGGAACTTAACGCGCAAGACCTCTTTAAGACAGCAATGACCCAAAAAAATTCATGTGTGACGAAAGAAAAATGGTTTCCCGGATTGGGGATGGCAACAAAACTTTAACGATACATAATAAATCTAGAAGAAATTATTCTTTGTGATCTAAAAAAATGTGAGAGGCATAGATTTTGAAAATATTAGCTCACCTCTGCCTTTGAACAGGCCTGTCGATAACAGATGGAGGACGAACTTGGTGATTCTATCACAGATGGTAGCTTATTCACACAAATGTTGTGTATATCGATTGGAGTTGTTATAAGACGCGGATACAGTCGGCCATTGTGGTGCCGTTTCCTCTTGTGGCTTTCCATTGCTGAATGAAATGAAATTGTGGAATGAGAGGGATAGTGTAAACTATAAAAAGAGTGTGGTGCTGTGGTTGTGGCGGTTCTTATTTGAATGGGTGCATATGTTCGCTCAGGGATCGCACTTCACTTCATGAGGTCCATACCGGTTCTTAACGTTGTGAGGTTCACGGAAAATGAACCTTTATTTCTTGTGTGCCAAGAGGAATAAACATTTTTTAACTGTAATAACATCGTTCGTTCATTTTCCTATAGATATTATACCTTACCCATATTAACCGAATTTTAACTCTCTTTAATTTTGTAACATCGTTCGTGTATTTGATGAACCCAGGAGTACACATCTGTTGTGGAAAAATATTATGGAAGCACATAGTTTGTCTTTGACTTATGACATTTGTTTATAGATGCTAGAATCTTTGTCCCTTCTATTCAAAATAAGAAGCAAAAACATAATCTCCCGAAGCATCTGCTCAGTTATGGAGGAATTGATCCTTTATCTAAACAAAGGATCGTGAATTCACCAATCACAAAGTCATTCATAGCACAAGTTCGTCGTGTAACAATCACACTGGAAATCCGCCTTGTTTATATCGGATGTATGCATCTCGTGGGAAATGATGCATAATAAGGTGAAATTCAAATGGGTATCAACAAGATAACACGTTATTCAGAAGTAAATGAAGTGATTAACAAAACTAGTCAAGGGAAAATGATTTTGAAAAAGTAGAACTTAATCTTCTTTATTGGTGCAGCAATACATTGGGCAACACATAGATCTACTTAACACACACCGTAGAGGTGTGTAACACACAGATCCACTTAACACACAGACATAGGCGACAGATTCATACCAGCAAATCTACTTTGAAACCAAGTGAACAACTAGGGCAACAGTGATGGCACATAAGAGCAACAGCACGCATAGCAACCACTTAACCATGAGTCGATCAAGATGGTTAGGGTTGATCCCATTACCTAGCTGGTCATGTGTCAATATCCCAGCGTCTTCCAGGTAGCGAAGATACTGATCTTCCCACTTTCAGAAGTCACATGCCCCAGCTGAGTCGATCTGCACAGATGAATCATGAACTTCCCGGTAGAACAACCTTCCATTTTGAAAGAAACACCTGAATCTTACATTATGATATGGGCACTTGTAGAAGTCTCTATTTGGATTGCCTAGTGTGCGAGAGGTGAACACACGGACATAGTCTCTGCAGCAACGAGGGCACAAGATTAAGGGAAGCAAGAGACGATGCCCATGGACTCGGCCGCGGCACCGAGAGGTGGAAGACGTTTCAGACATGGTGTTGCTGGTGCTAAAACTACAAGACCAAGTTTAGCAGTGCGGAGGTATGGGCGTTGGATGGTGGTTGTATGTTTTGGGAACGCATATATATTGAAGTGAGGATAAGGATGAGCTGCCTTCCACCCAAAGTTTACCGAGGTTACCCAAGATTATATGTACGACCTTACGCCACACTGGAGCACTAAGATTAGTGATGATGGTTGGCATGAGGACAATGACAATCCGTCGTTTATATCATGACAGATTGCTCAAAAAGCGGTTGAAGACCGTGCGTTGTCGTTGACAATACGCACATTATAGTGTAGATAATAAGACAAACCAATCTATCAGTACGTGCACTATATCTACCGTGATTTAGCATACATTATGCATGTACTCTGTGAGAAGACATTCGCACGAACGACCAAAGTTAATGGTCTACTGAATTCAGAATTGACTCCCAAATATATAATCAAACATAAACGAACACAAACATCCAGACAAACAGTTCTGTCCATCTTGTATAGCGAATAAAAATAGCAAAACAACTGAGAAACACAAACCGGCACACATGTATTAAAACTAGACAGGAGGATCGACAGCCATGGTCACCTAGTGATCAGGCGGCACCGGAGGGGCCGGCGCCATCATTGCCGCCCTTTTCTTTCTCATCGGTGAAGACGTCCTCGTCGTCATCGGAGCGACGATCCTTCACCATTGGGGAGTTCTCCAGAGCTTCAGCAATGAGATCAATCCTGAAGGCGAGTCCCCTAACGCTCTTATCCTTGATATCGTGTGGTGTTGGGATCCGAAACGCATTTTCCACCACTAGAAGCTTGTTCCAGGCCTTCTCCATCATGACAATGGACCACCGCATGTCATCGAACAAATCATCGTACTTCTTGGCCTTGTTGTCCATCTCCTTCAACTTCGTGGCCTCCTTCTCCACATCGTCTTCGTCCTCCCTTCCACGCTTGGACGGGTCGCTTGAGGAAGCCATGGCGAACCTCTTGTACGTTCCGTCGAGGATCTACAAATACGAACGAAAAAAGACGGAAATCAAATAAATGTTCGTGTCAGAATTGGCACAAGAAGTACAGGGAATTTATAGTGGCGATTATGTCATAGTAACCGCCCCACAACCCCACTACCTGGAGATGGAAAATAATGAAGACCCATGCGCCTCGTGGTTAATCATGGTATTATGACGCACGCGAACCGTCGCCAAATAAACCGCCCGTTGCACGGGTACATGACGCATGGAAACCACCTCCCTACACATTGGTATAAAGTGAGGAAAACATAAACGATGTTACCGTGCATCACGGGAACAAAGATTTTTTTAATTGCCTTTTTAGATAGCGAATCATCTTCTGATTGAGGACGGATATAAATTTTTGTAGTAAATTTGAGTTGGTCACCAGCTGTGTAACGAAAGTATATTTGGCGCCAATTTGACTATCATTTTGACACTGCTGACAAGAGATGCTAGTGCTGAGACGAGATGTTAGTGCATAAATAGTGAGGGGGCCGTGGGGTGCCGTCACATCATCGTGTCAGGAATCGCACCGAGCATCCCTGGTTCACCGCCAAAAGCAACACCCACATCGTGCCCTTTGCAGAAGACATCAGACATACATGGCGGTACACCCTGCGACCTATGTGTACCGCTTCGCCTCATTTGAGCGCGATAGCACATCTATAAAAGAAAGTTCCTCCCTACCAAGGAGTAGTATTGAGTATTGACAGGTCCAGAACGGTGGAAAGGGATGAATAGCCGTAACCTCACCCTTGGTGAAGCATCGGTTTGTTGCATCTTCATGCTTATTTGCATTCATTTGGCTATGTTCGTATTTCTCAATACTTGGTTTCTCCTGAACTTATGTTCGTTCCTCTTTCTCAAGGGTAATGGGGGTGGCCCTACCACCAATGCAGGCAACCAAACCAGTGTGACAATCACCCTAGATCCGAACACCTTGCAAGTTGGGTTCTATGCAATCCCAGTTGTTTCTGGTGCATGGTTTGACCTCGTCATCTTCGAGTCGCTGGAACAGCGTGATGAACTACAGCGCTAGATCAGTCTTATTCCTCTACCACGCGACCGCACTCGCATCCATACCAGTACTATAGAGGGAGCCGGTCCTCCACGACCAGGAGTTGCTCGCGGCTACCGTGTGTATATTGATGGCGAACTCTTGCCCAACTGGCGCACGGAGCCGTCGCGTGCTCACATTCCTTACCATCTACCACTTCTTGGTTGGATGATGACGTAGAAAATCATTAGAGTACATGTCTTCCATGTTATCTTGGTGCTTTCCATAAGAAATCTAGATGTCGTGTTAATGTAGAAATTTGTTATGTTCTACTACAATGTATCAGCAAGAAATTATCCGTTGAGACGTCTATGAGTTTTTTTTTTCAATACGAGTGTTTGTGCTACAGAGCATTTCTTCCTGTAACGTTCCATTTCCACATGAAATAGGTCATCACTAAGTAGTTTTCTTTTTCATTTCTGCAAATCGATATGTGCCGTGAGTATAGGAAGCGTGAAGGGACGCATGTACAACAACCGCCGCTGTTCCACCTGCCTGACTGTCTAAGCGTGAAGGGATGCATGTAGAACACTCGAAGTTACACCCCTTCTTCTATCGTTCTTCTCTCCCTCCCTGACCGTTCTTCTTCTACCATGCATCCACCGTTCTCTCTCCCTCCCTGACCAATCTTGACATGGAGTCCAGTGGCTTACCTTCGAGTTCGACGAAAGAGATCTGCCATGAGAAGGGCAGCAGCGAGGACGTCCCGCAAATATCAGTGTGGGATGAATTGACGAAGAAGGACCAGAACGTCGACGACGAGCCGCTAGGTGCGTGGCCTGCCCGAAGCGAGTGGGAAGAGTGGCCTGTCATCACACTGGATGCGCCGCTACGTGAACCATGGCCGCCGACATGCTACGAGGAGGTCAAATTCTTTGATACGACTATCAACACGACAATCACATGTGATCCGGTGGTCATCAAACAATTCCTCGACGAAATCGGTGATCAACCTCCGTGGTATGGTAGTGGGACCCGGACACCGAGTGGCATCTCGGCGATGGACCACGAGACTACGAGACGCCTGTTGCAACTCGCTGGGGTGCCGCTACCTTATCTTTCGTGTATATCGGTTTCAGATTCTTCTCATACGGTAGTGTTTGTTTAGGAGTGTCTAAACTTTAGACTGAGGGAGTCTTGCATGCATGAAGTGATAAATAAAGTTTATTTATAAAACATTTTCACAGTTGAGTGTCATTTTGTGTGACGAATCTAATAAGCCTAATTAATTCATGATTTGCTACAGTAATGATACAGTAACCATCTTCTTAGTGTGCGGTCAAAAGTCTTTATTAGATTCATCTCGTAAATTAGCCCGGGTTTGTGGGGATATTTTTGTTAAGTGACTTGATTTAATATCTCTAATTAGCGGTCAAACACATGAACAGGGCTTATCTGTGAAGTTTCAATTCTGCCTAGTGTCTGTGCTAAAAGAAGATTCTTCTTCTTCTTCTCTTTAGTACAGTAACTTGTAAATTGTCTAGTAAGTCATAGAAAAATCATAAAAATGGAAAACCAATTTTGTTGGTTTCCTTGTGAGTAGATCTACATCTTTTAGAAAGGCTTTGTGAATAAGTAGGCTGAAAATGTTTAGTTTTGTGGAGCTAATTCTTGGTGTGTGCCCATCATATACTGCCTTAATGATGTGGCTCATCTGTGATCCATCAATTCCTACTTTTTTTGGAAAACAAGGTGTACCGGTAGCACTACCGATGTCATGACGTTCCTCACGGAGGAGGGGCACATTTTACAGCACATATTGGTAATGACGTTGAGCGCCTAAAAGGCGGATTTTGGGTCATTATCAATCCGATTGACCTCCGGAAGGAAGTAAAGGCTGAAAAATATAAACACCTCAAGAAACCTAAGCCTAATTGGAGGTCATCACTGGAGGACCGTGCATCCGCGGTGCTAGGATTACCAATCAAAAAGCAAAAAGTCGACCACAGTAAGTGGGCTATAACATATCTCTTCGGTGGCAGGTGGATTATGCTACCAAAGATGCTTATATGTCTTTTGAGGTAGCAAATCGTCGGGTGATCAACCACGGGTGTAAATTTGTGTAAATTATTTGTCTTTATCATCAACTTTGTAATGCAACTATGTAGCGTGCGTGAAGTGTGTTGTTGTCTGTAGTAATTTGTGTATTATTTGTGTGAAATACATGTATGTGTTGAAGTAGTACATACCGTACCTTTTGTGTGTACGTGGTTCCACAGTATGCTCTATAAATATATTGACTAGATTCTAAGATATGACCGTTGCATAGCCTTATTTAGCAGTAGTAGTAATAACGGGAATGGAGAAGATCAATCTAGTGCCTTCGGATAAATTCAGAATTCATAATATATATATGTTAACCCTATTCTGGATCGGATAGATGCATGCATGCATCTATATTATATTAGTGCCTTTGCACCCTTTTCTATTTTTGTTGTTTTATATTCACTACTAATACAAAAAAATAGCAAATAACCAGAGGCGTAACGACCCACCGATCGGTGTAACCATCCTCGCATCCGGTCCGCCGATCCTGCGAGTAACCTACCGCTCGATTCGCACTTTCGATCTTTACACTGCGATCGGTGTTGCTCGAATGGTGCGTAAGAAGTGCATACCAGTCGTGGTTGCCCTATGCATGCGGCGGCATTGATGGTGCATAACCCATGGGTGTAGGTTACGCAACTCCTATTTCTTATGTTATTACGCCGCCATGAAGAACGGATGGTGCGTGGCGAATCATGCGCGAAGTTGGTGCGATGCGGTGGCGCGCGGGATCAACACGACCGGATGCAGTTACGCGCGGTGGCACCACCGCGGTGTTGCGGCATCAAGGTGCGTAGAAGTCCGGCGGTTCAGTTACGCATACAGGCGGTGGTGTTGCATCAAGCACGGATGGTGCGCGAATCGACACGACCCGATCGGTGTTGCATCAATAACAGATGCGTAACTTGCGAGTTGAATCGACAGCGATCGGTGTTGCCGTGATGAGGACATCACCAAACACGGGTACATCTACAGCGCACCATTCCGGTGCACCGTCCGTGCGAGCTGCATCTACCTGCGCGTCTGCGTCCGGGCCAATCACGGGCCCGTGCGTTGAACTACATGTCTCGAAGGCCCAAGGGTAGTTGTTGGCCCCAGGAGGGCGGTGGGCGCCTAGGTTTGGTGCCTTCGCCCGCCTCACCCCCCTCTCGTGGTGCGTGTATGCGTCCCCTCCTTTGTTTTCCTATATTAGATAGAGTCCTTCTCATTTTACAACTTGAGTTTTGTTTTAGATCTAGCTTTAGCTACACCAGAACACGTACAAATACATGTTGTCCTCTGTAATTCATAACTCCACCTTCGAGTGATAGTAAGATTGCTCGCCTCTTTCTTGTTCTTTGATTGCGTAGAAAGCGATCTTCATGATCGGTGATCTTTGCAAATCGTGCTCATCGGGAGTTGGTTCAGATTGCATTGGCGCGAGTCTCGCTCGAGTCGATCGTGAGGTCAACTTCCACCAAATCATTTATCTCCACTCACCGAAAGATCGGGCACTCGCCTCTATCAAGTGGTATCAGCTTTCAGTTGATCGGTGAGTTTATCGAGTGTTTTTAATTCCTATAGTCCACAAAAACCAAACAAAAATTGGTTTTAGGTTAGATCTTTGTCCAGCAACCGTTTTCTTGCATGTTCATTCAATAACTTGCTTTGTTGAGTTTGCGTGCTTTGTTCGTTCGATCGTTGCTGGTTACTTGTGTCTTTCTTGTTCTTCTCACCAAACCCTACTTTTCGTGTTTCTTTTTCTTCTGCTGCCCTCTCTTTTTCCACAAAAACCCATGATTTTCCCCTCGTGACTCTCTCCATGAGCTCGCGTGTTGCAGCGGACGTCCCTCACGCGTTATCCGGTCTTCGGTTTCCCCTTCCTCTTTTGTGTCTTGGCAAGTTATCAAAAAGGAAAGTACAAAAAAGGAAAGTAAAAACAATCAAAAAAAGAAAGGAAGGAAGGAAAAAGAACACCGATCGAACTCCTCACGTCGTCCCTTGGCGCGACCCTCCTTGTGGAACACCGGACACAGCACTCCTCCCTCCCTCGCCGAGTCCCCGAACCTTTCTCCATCGCTGTGCCATCTTTTCATACTGATCTCTCTTTCTTAGCACCATATTCTTTTTAGAATACCCTATACATTCGGAAAAAGTGTGTGTGGTGATTTCTTTTGGAGATCCTCTGTTCATATTATCTTTTGAGGACTCCAAAAAATAAAAGCAAAAAAAGCAAATTGTTGCCTCACCTTCCTTCTGTCCTTTCGTTTTCACTTGTTGCCAGCAGCGTTTGTTCGTGTTTAGCACTCTTATTCAACTTTGCATTATTGTTTGAGTGTGCTAATCCTTGACTTGAGTGCAGCCTAGAACTCCACATATTTCACGCAGATTTTGTTTCTCCAATCGCTCCTCCAATCTTCATAAGCTCCACCGGTTGGTTGTAGGTGCATGGTAAGAACGGATAAGAATTTGATAACAGCACTAGTGTGAGCGCCTTTGTGAGCTATCCCACCTTGTTTTTGTCGTCGTTTTGGTTTTGTGTTTGCGCTAACCATGGATGAAGCGGCTGATCCGTTGCAAGCACAAGTTGAAGGACTAGCGCTCATTGACGTACATGACGGGCACCAAACGATCACCGTCAAATTTCGATCAACTCGATCTCGATGCCACCAAGACCACTCGCTCGTGGCGATTCGATGCTATGCACACCATGATCACAGAGTTGCAGAAGGACTATGGCGGTGATTCAGCGATGCGTTGTGCCGTGTGCCACACCACATGATTCTTTTCTAAGATTAAATTTAAAATCCCACCTTTTAATGGCAAATATGATCCTGCTGCATATCTCGATTGGGAGTTAGAGGTTGAACAAAAATTTTCATGCCATGATATTGCGTTCTCAAGTTAAAAGTGAATTTACTGATTTTGCTTTAATTTGGTGGCGTGAGTATAAAATTAAACATTTGCCATTCCGACCACTTGGGATCAATTAAAACTGCTATGCGCCATAGATTTGTGCCTTATTATCGTGATTTGCTTAATAAGATGCATGTTTTCAACAAGGTTCTCAATCTGAGGACTATTACCAAGAGTTACAAAAAATATGATTCGTTGTGGGATATTGGAGACCAACGCTGCTATTTTGGCGAACCGCAAAATCCAGGACATACTTGATTATAAGGAATATCATGATATGACTCAATTATTTGAATATGCTTGCAAAGCTGAGCGTGAAGTGCGGGGATGCTCGACTTTCTAACCCTTTTGCAGGTCGTACCTCGACATCCGACCGCGCTTCTCCGGCTCCATCTGCAGCGCCTACATCCCGTGATAGCGGGCAAACCTGCAGCGCTCCATCCACAGTGACCCCACCACAGGCGTGCGGATATCACGTGTTTCGTTGCAGCGAGCGGCCACGTGGCTCGGGGCTGCCGCACTTTGCTCCTTGACGATGGTTAGTACTCTTCCGCTAGTGATTTTGAGGATATTCAACATACCATGCTAGACCATGCAGCAAAGACGGATGTACATGTCAACCGGATGGCGTCGATAGGTATGAAACTCTTGTTGTGCGTGTTCTCAAAATTAGCGAATACACCTTTTCCACACAAAAAGTTGTGAAGGACAGTCGATTAGCATCATCATGGATGGCGGCTACAACAATTTGGAAAAGCTGGTTGGAAACTATCCTTACCCACTCGTAAGCATCCGCATCCGTATCACATTCAATGGCTTAATGATGGTGGGAAAATTAGAATAACACAAGCTGCGTGTTCATTTCTCCATGGGTGCTTATTCTGATTTTCTTTGATTGTGATGTTGTTCCCATGGAAGCATGTTCCTTGTTACAGTCGACCTTGGTAATCTGATAGCTTACATCATGGTCGTTCGAATCATTATTCTTTGATGTTTAACAGAAAATAATTATACATCCTATGACACGAACAAATTGTTAAAGATGGTGTTGCTAGAGCTGCTAAAGCTAAGAAACTTGAACCATCACCATCGGTTAATTAAATCAAGTTGCATGCTCTGTTCTACTTGCTGCATTTTTGATTTATGTGATGCTCAATTGCCTACGCACTAGTATGCTCTAGTCAGCTCGTTTCACTTGATGATGCATCGTCTTTGGATGTTCCCCTGGTTGCTAATGCCTGGGATTACCGATGTCTTTCCCAAAGACTTGCCGGGTCTCCTACCACTCGTGGCATTGAGCACCAGATCCTCATTCCAGCCTGACTTCGAATCGCGCCCGTCAACAAATCCGAATGGGACAAAGGAGATCCAACGCCAATAGCATTGCTTGACAAGGGTTACATTCGTGAGTCTCTCCCTTGCTCGTTCTGTGTTACTTGTTCCAAAGAAAGATGGATCTGGCGTATGTGTGTAAATTGTCATGCTATTAATAACATCACCATTCGTTATCGATATCCCATACACGACTTGATGATATGCTAGATGAGCTTAGTGGTGCCATTATTTTCACAAAGATTGATTTGCGTAGTGGTTACCATCAGTTAGAATGAAACTAGGTGATGAATGGAAACTTTTAAAACAATTTGGCTTATATGAATGGTTGGTTATGCCGTTTGGTTTGACTAATGCTCCCAACACCTTTATGCGCTTAATGAATGAAGTTCTAAGGCCTTTCATTGGATTGTTCGTTGTTGTTTATTTTGATGATATTCGATTTCTGACAAGTCCATGGAAGCACATTTAGAACATTTACGTGCTGTTTTGATACATTGCGTGTTGCTAACTTGTTTGGTAACATGGATAAATGCATCTTTTACACGTGTCTCGTTTAGCTATATGTTACTCCACAGCATTGAGGTGGATAGCAGCAAGATCGACGCCATTCTAGAGTGGCGCCTCAATTATTCGGAGTTTTCTTGGACTTGGTTTCTATCGCAGGTTCGTCTATTTCAGCTCCATTGCGCCTCTACGAGCTTACGAAAGGTGTGCCGTTTGATTGGAGTGATTCGCAAGAGGTAGCGTTGCACTTTAATGGATAAGTTAACCCATGCTCTCTTATAATTAATTTTGACAAGATATTTGAGCTTGAATGTGATGCTAGTGGTATTGGCTTAGGTGCTGTTTTGTTACAAGAAAACCCGTTGCTTATTTTAGTGAAAATTAAAGCGGTGCTAGCTTGCGATATTCTACTTATGATAAGGAACTTTATGCTTTAGTGCACACTTTGCAAACATGGCAGCACTATCTTTGGCATCGAGTTCATTATTCTTTAGATCATGAGGCTTTAAAACATAGAAACCAATCACTGTCATGCTAATTGGGTAGAATTCATTGAGTCCTTTTCGTACATCATTAAAAATAAGAATGGAAGGAAAATGTCATTGTGATCGTTGTCTTATCGATACTATGTTGTCCCGTTAGATTTTAAAATCTTTGGCTTTACCATAAAAGATCAATATATCGACGATGCTCATTTTAAAGATGCTTTTGCTCATTGTATGAATGGGAAACCATGGGGCAAATTCCACATGCGATGGGTTCTGTTCGCTAACAAGGTGTGTTCCAGAAGCTCGGTTCATCTTTTGTTGTTCAAGCGCATGGAGGTGGTCTCATGGGACATTTTGGCATTTACAAGACACATGAGGTGTTGGCTCCTTCTTTTGTCCTCGGATGCGCGATGTTGCGCCTTGTTGCCGCGTTGCACTACTTGTCGAGCTAAGTCACACCCGAACAATCATGGTTTGTATATGCCATTGCCCCTACTTCTCCTTGGCTCGATATTTCTATGGACTTTGTTTTGGGATTGCCTAGAACTAGGAAGGGAGGGACGCATTTTTGTTGTTGATCGATTCTCTAAAATGGCTCATTTATACCTTGTCATAAGGCCCGATGATGCTAGCAATATTGCTGAATTGTTCTTTAGAGATTATTCATGGTATTCCAAATACAATAGTCTCGATCGTGATGCTAAGTTTCGATCATTTTGAAGGTCACTTTGGAAAAATTGGGCACTAAATTGCTATTTAGCACAACTTGTCACCCTCGGGCCCGATGGGCAACGAGGTGGTTAATCGAACTTTGTCAACTATGCTTAGGGCTGTTTTAGACAAAATTTGAAATGTTGGGAGGATTGCTTGCCTCATGTTGAGTTTGCTTATAATCATGCCACGCATTCTTCTACAAAGATGTGCCCTTTGTTTATGGTTATATTCCTCGGCCTATTGATTTGTTTGTGTTTGATCGGGGCGTCCACACATAGATCTGCTACACATGTTGATCAAATGATTAGCTTGCATGAACAAACTCAACAAAACATTCTTTGTGCTAATGCTAAATGTCAGTTCGGGTAGTAAAGGAGAATACATGTTACTTTTGAACCATGATTTGGTTTGGTTGCATTTGAGAAAGGATCGGTTTCCTACTTTATGACATTCTAAATTGATGCCTCGTGTCGGTCCTTTTAAGATACTAACCAAAATTAATGATAATGCTTATGTTCTTGACCCAGTGGAGTTTGGTGTTTCCACTAGTTTTAATGTTGCAGATTTAAAGCTGTGCGGGAGAGGATGAGGAGTTGCCATCGAGGACTTCTCAAGGGAGGATGATGAGGACATCACCACCGAGGACTTCTGAGCACCATTCCGGCGTCTGGTCCGTCTGAGCTGCATCTACACCTGCAAAAGGCCTACACTGCTTGGACCAATCACAGTGTGGAGTTGAACTACATAATCTTCAATGACAGGCCCACAAGGTAGTTGCTGGCCCAGGGAGGCCTGGGCGCCTAGTTGGAGGCACCTGGTCCGCTCCACCTCTGGCCGCGCTCGTGTGCGTCGACTCAGGATCGCCCCCTCCTTTGTTTTCCTATATTAGATAGAGTCCTTCTCATTTTACAACTTGAGTTTTGTTTTACATCTAGCTTTGGCTACACGAACACGCTTTGTGTTGTCCTAATATCGAACTCCACCTTGGTGATAGTAAGATTGCTCGCCTCTTTTCTTGTTCGTTCTTCAATTGCGTGCGAAAGCGATCTTCGTGATCGAGCTAATCTTGCGGACAAAATGGTAACTCATCAGTTGGTTCAGCGGTGCATTGGCCGAGTCTTGGTTGTCGTGATGGATCGTGAGGGTCAACTTCCACCAAATCATTTATCTCCACTCACCGAAGATCGCACTCCGCCCATGAAGAACGGATGGTGTGTCAATCGTGCGTGAAGCGGTGCAATGGTGACACGCGGGATCAACATGACCGGATGCAGTTATTGAATAGGCACCACCGATCGGTGTTGCGTATCAAGGTATGCAATGTGTGGCGGTTGAGTTATGCATACATCTAGAACCGTGGTGTTGCATCAAGCGAGCACGGTGATATTTGTTATACACGACCATGTGTTGCACGCGCCATGCGACGGATGGTGCGTGGCCTGTGTAACCAATGTGAGCCACGATCGGATGCTGTGTGACACGACCGATTTGCGTAATGACCCGTGTAACTCGGTCTTGCACCATGCAACCGTAGTCTTAAACTTCTCTTCTCAAATGGCATTCTACTCATGATACTCATTGTTTGTGCCATTTATTGCCACATACACCAATGGCAAATAGGACTATCATTTGTAAAATCTGATTTTTGGAAATACATTCCTATCAAAGGAGAATGGAGGAGTGCCATATAAAGTTGATCTTTGGGGCCTTGAGTGTGTTGCCAAGAAGCATCCGAGCTATCTCGTCCCCCCCTCTGTAGTGGGTTCTACATCAGGTCGTACCTCCCCGAACACGTCACCTCCTCTTGGTACTTTGTTAATTGCAGTGTTGTAGATCTATGTTTATCTGGGCATTTCCACTGGGGTAGGCATCGTAGATTTGTTTCGAGAAAAGGTGTTGTTCGTGTACTCATGTTTCCTTTCTCTTATATCACATATTATGATTCTTTAGTCGACATCATTTTTCCTGGTTACATTAAGTTTCACTATTTTTATTGAAGAGTTTGACGCTCTTGTTGGATGTGGTTTACATTTTTTAGCAGTATCCACATTTTAAGTGATGATATTCATGAATCTATGGAGCTTGCTTGATAATACTTGATTTTCTACATTTCTGAAACATGCCTATGCTTCCAAAAATTGATTTGGGTACTCAAGATCTCAGGCTTAAGAAGATCCACGTAATATATGATGAAGATTTGGGAGGAATCGATCTTGATAAGCCTCTTATTGTGTTGAAGCGAAGAGGCCAAAAAACATCTCTGCTAAAGCTAATAGAAAGATGGAAGTATTAACATCTTCTCCACGTCTTGTAGAAGTTGAAGATACAACATCAATGAGAGGTGATACTCTTAGCCCCACATAGCTCCCCATTCAAAGCGACAGATGACCCAACATTGGAGAAGCTTGGAAGGAGAGGCGATCTGGAGCGATTTGAAATTGCTATTAGTGAGTAACTAGCCTTTATTCATCTGATACATTTCTTATTTGTCTAAATTTCTCGGATGAATGTCTGACTTTTCTTCTTATTTCTACAAATACTTCTTGAAATAAACATTTCCTTGCAATCATGTGGTGTTGTGCACTTCCGACTATCTTGAAGAAATAATTGGAGAGTGTACTACTTCTTAAAATGCTTTAGATAATAAAATCTCACTTGGATAATGTGTGGATCGAAGGATAAGCTATAGGTCTCGAGATGATGATATTTGTAGGTCACATTAATAATGAAGGACGGAGAATTAGTGCTTCAACATCAATTACTCCAGTCTTGTCGGTAAGTTAAACCCCCTGTCACGGGAGATCTCTGTCTGAAGAATCACATAAATTATCTCTGAGATCCAAATTCTCTGTTACCTCTCGACGATAGCCAAATTAAGAAGAACTTCTTATTGACGAATCAATTGAAGAACATGGTCCAAAGAAATTATTTTCCAAGAGAAAGGTCGAACCATTCCTTCAATAATGTTACGACAAATGATGAACAAGATAGCCATACTAACATATTTCTCCTCTGTTTTGTTTTCATTATGTCACGTCATGAGAACCTTTTGCAATTTGGTATTGATTTCGTGATGGAGTCCAAAGATTGAGTAAGCGATTTCTGCTAATATTTTCTAATATTTGTACAAAGATCAGTTATAATCATACTCTTTCTATTGTTGCGAGAGGAAAATTATTCAAGATTGTGACAAAACTAGAATATCATTACCTCGGCCGGCACAAAAGCAAGACCGATCAATGTTCAAAGACGGATAGAAGACTTAAAAGGGCGGACTGATGTCTCCCCAACAAGCAAAGGAGTTCTCAAGTCAGCAGATCCCCTATCATCAGCAGACAACTTGGTCTTGCATGATAAATTCATCGGTGGTCTTAGACACTGAGAAAGCTGTTGAGTTTTCTCAAAGACAGATGCATGATATAGAAAACATAGCTGCAAAACTTGCAAGGAGCTTGAAGCACATGAGAAGTGTAGTGGATGAAAGTTTGTCGTCAGAAGCATATTATCTACTTCCTAATTTCAAAATTGCTGAGGTGAGAGATTGTTAAATTCCTAATTTTAAAGTTTGTTGTAAGAAGCATATTATTTCAATGAAAAGTAAAGTAGATGATGCAGAAGGGATCATTTATACATGTTTGTTTCAGAAAAAATATTTACTTGTCCATTTACTGACACATACTGGTTAGAACTTTGAAAACAAAACAACTCCAATCTTTACATATGTTTGATGTGGTGTATTGTTTCGATGGACAGATCAGAGCAGCCTCTTAGGATGCATTAGAAGTGGAGAAGACTACAAGGAAATGGTTGTCGATAATGAAAAAAGACTGCAATCGCTTTTGTAAAATATTGGTCCGTCCCTATCAACTTTTAAGACTCCTAACATTTTTTATATACAAATTTGAAATCGACCGATGCTTCTTTCATGACTATGTTTTCAATTGCAGAGCCTAGCAAAGAAGAATGTTGTTTCACATCCTGAAGTGCCAAGGAAACAAAGAAAGATCACTTTTGCAGATGAAACTAGAGGAACACTCTGCCATGTTAAGGTCTTTAAGGATGGACAAACCTCTCTTCTTTCTGAACCTCAGAGTTATGTATAAACATACTAAGATTTTGTTGGCATCAAGAAATTTGATGGAGAAAAGCAAACAAACATGCTTCCATTCACTGTAGAGCGGCATTGGAAATTAGGACTTGAGCCCTATGCCATTGGTTGTAGTTTTTGATGTGCTCTATGCCATTTGTTGCATTTTTCGAACACTTGTCATTAAATAAACACTTTTTTTAGATGTATCATTAAGTAAACACTTATGTACTCATTTATTATAGAAATAGCTATCGGGTTTGTCTTTGGGCTGCGTGCCTAACTCCTTGTTGGGCTGAGCCCATGTAGGCATCGATGAATCATTTAGTGTTGGTTCTTTTATTTGACCATGGTTAAGCAGCAGGGCCGTCCTAGGGGGTGGGCCCATGAACGACGGGGGCCCATGGTGTATGTATTTGTAGAGTGTTTACTATATGTATTTTGCTCATTGCGATGAATATTCAAAAGCTCATATATATGCATGTCGTCCCTTTCCAAGGATTAGCTTGTTGTCGCTTCCTATTTCAGTATTTAGCTATTCTCTTTTGCTTTCAAAATATGCCGCAAGTTAACTCTTTCATTGTACCATAAACTTTAATCGTCATATTTCAGACTTGTTTGGCATGATTCTTGCAACGACGCGAAGCCACCAGCTTGCAACGATGCAGTGCCGGCCACTCGAAGCAGGCGGCCTTGACGTGCATCATAGCACCGCCCCTGCCAGTCGAAACCGCAGCACCGAACCCAAGACATAAGCCTCACCAGTGGGCCTCCGACGAGGGATTGGAGAAGGGAATCAGAGGGGAAACAGCAGGAAACCGAGATCAGGAAGAAGACAGAAGGGGAATCGAGAGGAGAACGACGCAGGAGCACCAGGAGGAACAAGAACAGTTCATCTGTTTGATATTATATGTTGATAACTAAATGCCTATGCCTCCTACGGATACGGCCAGCAGGCCGGACAACATACACAAGCCCAACGGCCCACGGCGGCACACAGGCCCGCTACCCTATTACAGGCCCAATAATAGCCTAGTCCTAACATGGAATCGAGGGGATCCAACGACAAAGTCCAAATCTGATGGATCCATCAAAATAGCATGCGTTTGGAATGGAATAACGAAACGAAACAAATCCAAAATACATAATCTCTAAATTAGACACATAACACTACTATAGCAAGTTCATTATAACAAAGTACGAAATTAAGATACATAAAGTATGGATCGAAATTACATATAGCGAAAATAGTAAACCTAGATAGATTAAGATAAAGGCAACCCGCCTAGTACGGACACATTTGGAGCATCCTTAGTGCATCTCACTATCGGTGAGCGCACCTACCGGTACGGCGCCTCCATCGGGATGACGCTTGTCGCCGGTGAGATGGTAAGCCGCCAGGCGCTATGAGAAGAGGAAGACAAAGTTTAAAATGGGTAAAGCATTTTGAATGTAAAGTACAACGCATTGTGCGAATAAAGAAAGAATCAAAACCTTGCTCTTGCGCTTCGCCGCCTTCGCCCGGTTGGCTGCGTGGATGCGGTCCCTCTCTGCCTGCACGGCGAGGTTGCCATCGCGATCCTGCAACGCGCTCGATCTCGCCGCCGTTCATTCAGTGGAATGTAGTCGAGCACCTTGTGCTGCGGCCCCTTGAGGCCATTGCCTCTGGTGGACAACCCGGTGGCGTGGTTGAGCAACTCGAGGAGGCTCCAGTTGCGCTGCATCCGGCCGCGAAGGTACAATGATAGTACCCTCCGACGTGACGCGCGGCGTGACCGAGCGAACTCGTTGGCCATCTCGGTGACCATCTGGGCGAACTCCTCCTCGCCGTTGTAGGAGTTGCGATCGTCGAGTCGCTGTTGGACATCTTCTCAATGGCGAACGGGAGAAATGAACAAACGAAATGGAGAACACGAAAGGAATGGAAGAGGAATGCGAGATGCTATGGACGCCACGCCTTGCTCTTGTACTTAAGAAGGGGCACGGGACGACCCGAGACAGGCGTCGGTTCGAGTCGTCTGCAGGTGAATGGACACTTGGCCACTGGTCGGCTGGTAGAATGAATAGTACTCGGCTGGTAGATTGAATAGTATTGTGTGAGAGAAGATAAGCTGAAACAAGTCGAGATAAGCCAAGTCAAGATAAGCCGAACAGGTTCTTGACATTTGAAATTCACGAGAGAGAGCGTTGGGCACTGCGTGGCGCGAGCCATGTTGCTCCACGCATCCATCATGGTTCCTCGTGCGTAACCTGCCGGTCGCTGCCACCAAAAGGTATCGGTTACGCAGGTCCGACACGAGGTTGCACCATGAGTAACCGACACTGTGCAGATTACGCATTCCACTTCACCTGCCGTCTCTTGATGTGCGGGCCTAACACGGTGTAGCACATCTCATTGATATAACAGCAAATACAAGACTACGATCCCGTGAGATGATCACGAGGTAGGAAAAAGAAAGGAAAAAACGATAAACTATATCATTGATATAGCTGCAAAGTTAATTACTTCATTGCATCTTCATGTCTTCTGTTGCATACCATTGTCAGCTTGCATGACCCTCCTGAAAACAGCTTCCACATCACAGATCGATTCTTCTTCTGGTTCCTCATGCACTATGATCCTCTTGATACTGATAAGCTTCGCGAATTACGAGTACTCCCTTTGCCCTCAGGGCATCTATCAGGAGCCTACAAATGGCAGCAAGCCGCGTAAACCTAGGAGTAGGCTGAAGCAGAGCGTGTGCGTCATGGATTGTGCGTAACCCACCGGGTCCAGCTTACTCCTCCTCGGGGCGGGCGGCGTGGGCTGGGCGACCACGGCGGGATGGGAGCGAAGGTGTCTGCAGGCCCGTCCCGTCCCGTCAAGGCTGTAGTAGTACACAGTTTGCTTCTCCCCGAAGCGAAGCCCGCACCGGGGAGGCTGCTGACGCCTCGTCCATGGAATTCTCTAGTCGCAGCTGCTGAATGGCATGTTGCTCCACGCATCCATCATGGTTCCTCATCGTAACCTGCCGGGACCACCTCGCCACCAAAAGGTATCGTTCGCAGTCCGACACGAGGTTGCACCATGCGTAACCGACACTGTGCAGATTACGCATTCCACTTCACCTGTCGTCTCTTGATGTGCGGGCCTGACACGGTGTAGCACATCTCATATATATAGCAGCAAATACAAGACTATGATCCAGTGAGATGATCACAGCAGGTAGGAAAAAGAAAGAAAGGAAAAAACAACAAACTATATCATTGATATAGCTGCAAAGTTAATTACTTCATTGCATCTTCATGTCTTCTGTTGCATACCATTGTCAGCTTGCATGACCCTCCTGAAAACAGCTTCCACATTGCAGGTCGATTCTTCTTCTGGTTCCTCATGCACTATGATCCTCTTGATACTGATAAGTTTCGCGAATTACGAGTACTCCCTTTGCCCTCAGGGCATCTATCAGGAGCCTACAAATGGCAGCAAGCCGCGTAACCTAGGAGTAGGCTGAAGCAGAGCGTGTGTGTCGTGGATTGTGCATACCCCACCGGGTCTAGCTTACTCCTCCTCGGGGTGGGCGGCGCTGTGGCTGTGGATGACACGACGGGACGGGAGCGGAGGCGTCTACAGGCCCGTCCCGTCCCGTCAAGGCTGTAGTTGTACACAGTTTGCTTCTCCCCGAAGCGAAGCCCGCGCCGGGGAGGCTGCTAACGCCTCGTCCATGGAATTCTCTAGTGCGCAGCCCGCTGAATGGCACCTACATAACCGCGAGCCATGTTGCTCCACGCATCCATCATGGTTCCTCGTGCGTAACCTGCCGGGCGCTGCCACAAAAAGGTATCGATTTAAGGTCCGACACGAGGTTGCACCATGTGTAACCGACACTGTGCATATTACGCATTCCACTTCACCTGCCGTCTCTTGATGTGCGGGTCTGACACGGTGTAGCACATCTCGTTGATATAGCAGCAAATACAAGACTACGATCCCGTGAGATGATCACAACAGGTAGGAAAAAGAAAGAAAATGAAAAAACAACAAACTATATCATTGATATAGCTGCAAAGTTAATTACTTCATTGCATCTTCATGTCTTATGTTGCATACCATTGTCAGCTTGCATGACCCTCACAACCTTCCACATCGCAGTCGATTCTTCTTCTTGTTCCTCATGCACTATGATCCTCTTGATACTGATAAGCTTCGCGAATTACGAGTACTCCCTTTGCCCTCAGGGCATCTATCAGGAGCCTACTAATGGCAGCAAGCCGCGTAACCTAGGAGTATGCTGAAGCAGAGCGTGTGTGTCGTGGATTGTGTGTAACCCACCGGGTCCAGCTTACTCCTCCTCGGGCGCGCGCCGTGGCTGTGGGACGACGACGGCGGGAGCAGCGTCTGCGAGGCCCGTCCCGTCCGTCAAGGCTGTAGTTGTACAGTTTGCTTCTCCCGGCCGAAGCCCGCGCCGGAGGCTGGCCGACGTCCATGGAATTCCCTAGTGCGCACTGCGAATCGCACTGCGGCTCCGCATCCATCATGGTTCCTCGTGTGTAACCTGCCGCTGCCACCAAAAGGTATCGATTGGTCGACACCGCAGGTGAGCCACCGACACGATGCGTAACCATGCGATTCGCATTCCACTTCACCTACCGTCTCTTGATGTGCAGGCCTGACATGGTGTAGCACATCTCGTTGATATAGCAGCAAATACAAGACTACAATCCCGTGAGATGATCACGGCGGTGGGAAAAAGAAAGAAAAGGAAAAAACAACAAACTATATCATTGATATAGCTGCAAAGTTAATTACTTCATTGCATCTTCATGTCTTCTGTTGCATACCATTGTCAGCTGGCATGACCCTCCTGAAAACAGCTTCCACATCGCAGGTCGATTCTTCTTCTGGTTCCTCATGCACTATGATCCTCTTGATCGATAAGCTTCAATTACAGTACTCCTTTGCCCTCGGTGGCATATATCAGGAGCCTACAAATGGCAGCAAGCCGTGTAACCTAGGAGTAAATGAGCAGGCGTGTGCGTCGTGGATTGTGCGTAACCCACCGGGTCCAGCTTACTCATCCTCGGGGCGGGCGGTGCTGTGGCTGTGGACGACACGACGGGATGGGAGCGGAGGCTTTTGCAGGCCCGTCCCGTCCCGTCAAGCCTGTAGTAGTACACAGTTTGCTTCTCCCCGAAGCGAAGCCCGCGCCGGGAAGGCTGCTGACGCCTCGTCCATGGAATTCTCTAGTGCGCTGCCAGCGAATGGCACTGTGTGCGAGCCATGTTGCTCCACGCATCCATCATGGTTCCTCGTCGTAACCGCCAGCGCCGCCAAAAGGTATCGATTCTGAAGGTCCGACATGAGGTTGCACCATGCGTGGCGACACCTGCATACGCATTCCACTTCACCTCCGTCTCTTGATGTGCGGGCACTGTAGCACATCTCGTTGATATAGCAGCAAATACAAGACTACGATCCCGTGAGATGAGAACAGTAGGTAGGAAAAAGAAGGAAAAGGAAAAAACAACAAACTATATCATTGATATAGCTGCAAAGTTAATTACTTCATTGCATCTTCATGTCTTCTGTTGCATACCATTGTCAGCTTGCATGACCCCTCCGAAAACAGCTTCCACATCAGTCGATTCTTCTTCTTGTTCCTCATGCACTATGATCCTCTTGATACTGATAAGCTTCGAGAATTACGAGTACTCCCTTTGCCCTCAGGGCATCTATCAGGAGCCTACAAATGGCAGCAAGCCGCGTAACCTAGGAGTAGGTGAGCGTGGCGTGTCGTCATGGATTGTGCGTAACCCACCGAGTCCAGCTTACTCCTCCTCGGGGCGGGCGGCGCTGTGGCTGTGGACGACACGACGGGACGGGAGCGGAGGTGTCTGCAGGCCCGTCCCGTCCCGTCAAGGCTGTAGTAGTACACAGTTTGCTTCTCCCGGCCGAAGCCCGCACCGGGAGGTCACCGCCCGTCCATGGAATTCTCTAGTGCGCAGCCGCTGAATGGCACACCGCGTAATCATGAGCCATGTTGCTCCACGCATCCATCATGGTTCCTCGTGCGTAACCTGCTGGGCCCTGCTACCAAAAGGTATCGGTTACGCAGGTCCGACACGAGGTTGCACCATGCGAATCGACATTGTGCGATTCGCATTCCACTTCACCTGTCGTCTCTTGATGTGCGGGCCGACATGGTGTAGCACATCTCATCTTATATAGCAGCAAATACAAGACTATGATCCCGTGAGATGATCACACAGGTAGGAAAGAGAAAGAAAGGAAAAACAACAAACTATATCATTGATATAGCTGCAAAGTTAATTACTTCATTGCATCTTCATGTCTTCTCATTGCATACCATTGTCACACATGACCCTCGAAAACTTCCACATTGCAGGTCGATTCTTCTTACGGTTCCTCATGCACTATGATCCTCTTGATCTTGATAAAGCTTGGAATTAGTACTCCTTTGCCCTCGGGGCATCTATCGAGCCTACAAATGGCAAGGCGTAACCTAGGAGTATCAAGCGGGCGTGTGTGTCATGGATTGTGCGTAACCCACCGGGTCCAAACTCCTCCTCGGGCGGGCGGTGCGCTGTGGATGACACCATGGACGGGAGGAGGCGTCATCTGAGCCCGTCTCGTCCCGTCAAGGCTGTAGTTGTACACAGTTTGCTTCTCCCCGAAGCGAAGCCCGCCGGGAGGCTGCGACGCCTCGTCCATGGAATTCTCTAGTGCAGCCGCTGAATGGCACCTACATAACATGAGCCATGTTGCTCCACGCATCCATCATGGTTCCTCGTGCGTAACCTGCCGGGCGCTGCCACCAAAAGGTATCGGTTACGAAGGTCCGACACGAGGTTGCACCATGTGTAACCGACACTGTGCATATTACGCATTCCACTTCACCTGCCGTCTCTTGATGTGCGGGCACGACCGCAGTGTAGCACATCTCGTTGATATAGCAGCAAATACAAGACTACGATCCCGTGAGATGATCACAGCAGGTAGTAAAAAGAAAGAAAATGAAAAAACAACAAACTATATCATTGATATAGCTGCAAAGTTAATTACTTCATTGCATCTTCATGTCTTATGTTGCATACCATTGTCAGCTTGCATTACCCTCCTAAAACAGCTTCCACATCGCAGGTCGATTCTTCTTCTTGTTCCTCATGGACTATGATCCTCTTGATACTGTTAAGCTTCACGAATTACGAGTACTCCCATTGCCCTCAGGGCATCTATCAGGGGCCTACAAATGGCAGCAAGCAACCTAGAGTAGGAAGAGGCGTGTGCATCGTGGATTGTGTAACCCACGGGTCCGCTTACTACTCCTCCTGGGCGGCGGCTGTGGCTGTGGACGACACGACGGGAGCGAAGGCGTCTGCAGGCCCGTCCCGTCCGTCAAGGCTGTAGTTGTACACAGTTTGCTTCTCCCCGAAGCGAAGCCCGCGCCGGGGAGGCTGCTGACGCCTCGTCCATGGAATTCCCTAGTGCGCAGCCTGCTGAATGGCACCTGCGTAACCGCGAGCCATGTTGCTCCACGCATCCATCATGGTTCCTCGTGTGTAACCTGCCGGGCGCTGCCACCAAAAGGTATCGATTACGCACGTCTGACACGAGGATGCACCATGCGTAACCGACACTGTGCAGATTACATTCCACTTCACCTACCGTCTCTTGATGTGCGGGCCTGACATGGTGTAGCACATCACTTTGATATAGCAGCAAATACAAGACTACGATCCCGTGAGATGATCACAGCAGGTAGGAAAAAGAAAGAAAAGGAAAAAACAACAAACTATATCATTGATATAGCTGTAAACTTAATTACCTCATTGCAACTTCATGTCTTCTGTTGCATACCATTGTCAGCTTGCATGACCCTCTTGAAAACAGCTTCCACATCGCAGGTCGATTCTTCTTCTGGTTCCTCGTGCACTATGATCCTCTTGATACTGATAAGCATCGCGAATTACGAGTACTTCGTTTGCCCTTAGGGCATCTATCAGGAGCCTACAAATGGCAGCAAGCCGCGTAACCTAGGAGTAGGTCAAGCAGGCGTGTCGCGCCGTGGATTGTGCATAACCCACCGAGTCCAGCTTACTCCTCCTCGGGGCAGGTGGCGCTGCCGGGTGGATGACACATGGACGGGACGAGGCGGAGTCATCTGAGCCCGTCCGTCAAGGCTGTAGTAGTACACAGTTTGGTTCTCCCTGAAGTGAAGCACGCACTGGGGAGGCTGCTGACGCCTCGTCCATGGAATTCTCTAGTGCGCAGCCCGCTGAATGGCACCTGCGTAACTGCGAGCCATGTTGCTCCACGCATCCATCATGGTTCCTCATGCGTAACCTACTGGGTGCTGCCACCAAAAGGTATCGGTTACGCAGGTCCGACACGAGGTTGCACCATGCGTAACTGACACTGTGCAGATTATGCATTCCACTTCACCTGCCGTCTCTTGATGTGCGGGCCTGACACGGTGTAGCACATCTCGTTGATATAGCAGCAAATACAAGACTACGATCCAGTGAGTTGATCACAGCAGGTAGGAAAAAGAAAGAAAAGGAAAAAACAACAAACTATATCAGTGATATAGATGCAAAGTTAATTACTTCATTGCATCTTCATGTCTTCTGTTGCATACCATTGTCAGCTTGCATGACCCTCCTGAAAACAGCTTCCACATCGCAGGTCGATTATTCTTCTGGTTCCTCATGCACTATGATCCTCTTGATACTGATAAGCTTTGCGAATTACGAGTACTCCCTTTGCCCTCAGGGCATCTATCACGAGCCTACAAATGGCAGCAAGCCGCGTAACCTAGGAGTAGGCTGAAGTAGAGCGTGTGCATCGTGGATTGTGCGTAACCCACCGGGTCCAGCTTACTACTCCTCGGGGCGGGCGGCGCTGTGGCTGTGGACGACACGACGGGACGGGAGCGGAGGCGTCTTCAGGCACGTCCCGTCATGTCAAGGCTGTAGTAGTACACAGTTTGCTTCTCCCCGAAGAGAAGCCCACGCCGGGGAGGACGCCTCGTCCATGGAATTCTCTAGTGCGCAGCCCGCTGAATGGCACCTGCGTAACCGTGAGCCATGTTGCTCCACGCATCCATCATGGTTCCTCGTGCGTAACCTGCCGAGCGCTGCCACCAAAAGGTATCGGTTACGCAGGTCCGACACGAGGTTGACCATGTGTAACCTAAACTGTGTGCAGATTACGCATTCCACTTCACCTGTCGTCTCTTGATGTGCGGGCCTGACACGGTGTAGCACATCTCGTTGATATAGCAGCAAATACAAGACTACAATCCCGTGAGATGATCACGCGGTAGGAAAAGAAAGAAAAAAACAACAAACTATATCATTGATATAGCTGCAAAGTTAATTACTTCATTGCATCTTCATGTCTTACTTGCATACCATTGTCGACTTGCATGACCCTCCACGAAACAGCTTCCACATCACTGGTCGTTCTTCTTACGGTTCCTCATGCACTATGATCCTCTTGATACTGATAAGCTTCGCGAATTACGAGTACTACCTTTGCCCTCTGGCCATCTATCAGGAGCCTACAAATGGCAGCAAGCCATGTAACCTAGGAGTAGGCTGAAGTAGAGCGTGTGCGTCGTGGATTGTGCGTAACCCACCGGGTCCAGCTTACTCCTCCTCAGGGCGGGCGGCGCTGCGTCTGTGGATGACACGACGGGACGGGAGCAGAGGCGTCTGCAGGCCCGTCCCGTCCCGTCAAGGCTGCAGTAGGACACAGTTTGCTTCTCCCCGAAGCGAAGCCCACGTCGGGGAGGCTGCTGACGCCTCGTCCATGGAATTCTCTAGTGCGCAACCCGAATGGCACTGCGTAATCGAGCCATGTTGCTCCACGCATCCATCATGGATCCTCGTGCGTAACCTGCTGGTCGCTGCCACCAAAAGGTATCGGTTACGCAGGTCCGACACGAGGTTGCACCATGCGTAACCGACACTGCGGACGCATTCCACTTCACCGCCGTCTCTTGATGTGCGGGCCTACACGTGTAGCACATCTCATTGATATAGCAGCAAATACAAGACTACGATCCCGTGAGATGATCACAGCAGGCAGGAAAAAGAAAGAAAATGAAAAAACAACAAACTATATCATTGATATAGCTGCAATGTTAATTACTTCATTGCATCTTCATGTCTTCTGTTGCATACCATTGTCAGCTTGCATGACCCTCCTGAAAACAGCTTCCACATCACAGGTCGATTCTTCTTACGGTTCCTCATGCACTATGATCCTCTTGATACGATAAGCTTCATGCAATTACAGTACTCCCTTTGCCCTCAGGGCATCTATCACGAGCCTACAAATGGCAGCAAGCCGCGTAACCTAAGAGTAGGCTGAAGTAGAGCGTGTGCATCATGGATTGTGCATAACCCATCGGGTCTAGCTTACTACTCCTCGGGGCGGGCGGCGCTGTGGCTGTGGACAACACGACGGGACGGGAGCGGAGGCGTCTGCAGGCACGTCCCGTCCCGTCAAGGCTGTAGTAGTACACAGTTTGCTTCTCCCCGAAGCGAAGCCCGCGCCGGGGAGGCTGCTGACGCCTCGTCCATGGAATTCTCTAGTGCGCAGGCCGCTGAATGGCACCTGCGTAACCGCGAGCCATGTTGCTTTACACATCCATCATGGATCCTCGTGCGTAACCTGCTGGTCACTGCCACCAAAAGGTATCGGTTACGCAGGTCCGACACGAGGTTGCACCATGCGTAATCGACCTTTGCGACATCGCATTCGACTTCACCTGCCGTCTCTTGATGTGCGGGCCTAACACGGTGTAGCACATCTCGTTGATATAGCAGCAAATACAAGACTACGATCCCGTGAGATGATCACAGCAGGCAGGAAAAAGAAAGAAAATGAAAAAACAACAAACTATATCATTGATATAGCTGCAAAGTTAATTACTTCATTGCATCTTCATGTCTTCTGTTGCCTACCATTGTCAGCTTGCATGACCCTCCTGAAAACAGCTTCCACATCACAGGTCGATTCTTCTTCTGGTTCCTCATGCACTATGATCCTCTTGATACTGATAAGCTTCACAAATTACGAGTACTCACTTTGACCTCAGGGCATCTATCAGGAGCCTACAAATGGTAGTAAGCCGCGTAACCTAGGAGTAGGCTGAAGCAGAGCGTGTGCATTGTGGATTGTGCGTAACCCACCGGGTCCAGCTTACTCCTCCTCGGGGCGGGCGGCGCTGTGGCTGTGGACGACACGACGGGACAGGAGCGGAGGCGTCTGCAGGCCCGTCCCGTACCGTTAAGGCTGTAGTAGTACATAGTTTGCTTCTCCCCGAAGCGAAGCCCGCGCCGGGGAGGCTGCTGACGCGTCGTCCATGGAATTCTCTAGTGCGCAACCCGCTGAATGGCACCTGCGTAACCGCGAGCCATGTAGCTCCACGCATCCATCATGGTTCCTCGTGCGTAACTTGCTGGGCGCTACCACCAAAAGGTATCGGTTACGCAGGTCCGACACGAGGTTGCACCATGTGTAACCGACCTGCGATTCGCATTCCACTTCACCTGCCGTCTCTTGATGTGCAGGCCTGACACAGTGTAGCACATCTCATTGATATAGCAGCAAATACAAGACTACGATCCCGTGAGATGATCACAGTCGGTACGAAAAAGAAAGAAAAAGAAAAAACAACAAACTATATCATTGATATAGCTGCAAAGTTAATTACTTCATTGCATCTTCATGTCTTCTGTTGCATACAATTGTCAGCTTGCATGACCCTCCTGAAAACAGCTTCCACATCCCAGGTCGATTCTTCTTCTGGTTCCTCTTGCCCTATGATCCTCTTGATACTGATAAGCTTCACAAATTACGAGTACTCACTTTGCCCTCAGGGCATCTATCAGGAGCCTACAAATGGTAGTAAGCCGCGTAACCTAGGAGTAGGCTAAAGCAGAGCGTGTGCGTCGTGGATTGTGCATAACCCACCGGGTGCAGCTTACTCCTCCTCGGGGCGGGCGGTGCTGTGGCTGTGGACGACACGACGGGACGGGAGTGGATGCGTCTGCAGGCCCGTCCCGTCCTGTCAAGGCTGTAGTAGTACACAGTTTGCATCTCCCCGAAGCGAAGCCCGCGCCGGGGAGGCTGCTGACGCGTCGTCCATGGATTTCTCTAGTGCGCAACCCGCTGACTGGTACCTGCGTAACCGCAAGCCATGTTGCTCCACGCATCCATCATGGTTCCTCATGCGTAACCTGCCGGGCACTACCACCAAAAGGTATCGGTTACGCCGGTCCGACACGAGGTTGCACCATTCGTAACCGACACTGTGCAGATTACGCATTCCACTTCACCTGCCATCTCTTGATGTGCAGGCCTGACACGGTGTAGCACATCTCATTGATATAGCAGCAAATACAAGACTACGAGCCCGTGAGCTGATCACAGTAGGTAGGAAAAAAAAAGAAAAGGAAATAACAACAAACTATATCATTGATATAGCTGCAAAGTTAATTACTTCATTGCATCTTCATGTCTTCTATTGCATACCATTGTCAGCTTGCATGACCCTCCTGAAAACAGCTTCCACATCGCAGGTCGATTCTTCTTCTGGTTCCTCATGCACTATGATCCTCTTGATACTGATAAGCTTCGCAAATTACGAGTACTCACTTTGCCCTCAGGGCATCTATCAGGAGCCTACAAATGGCAGCAAGCCGCGTAACCTAGGAGTAGGCTGAAGCAGAGCGTGTGCGTCGTGGATTGTGCGTAACCCACCGGGTCCAGCTTACTCCTCCTCGGGGCGGGCGGTGCTGTGGCTATGGACGACACGAAGGGACAGGAGCGGTGGCGTCTGCAGTCCCGTCGCTTTCCGTTAAGGCTGTAGTAGTACACAGTTTGCTTCTCCCCGAAGCGAAGCCCGTGCCGGGGAGGCTGCTGACGCATCGTCCATGGAATTCTCTAGTGCGCAACCCGCTGAATGGCACCTGCGTAACCGCGAGCCATGTTGCTCCACGCATCCATCATGGTTCCTCGTGCGTAACTTGCTGGGCGCTACCACCAAAAGGCATCGGTTACGCAGGTCCGACACGAGGTTGGACCATGCGTAACCGACACTGTGCAGATTACGCATTCCACTTCACCTGCTGTCTCTTGATGTGCGGGCCTGACACGGTGTAGCACATCTCATTGATATAACAGAAAATACAAGACTACGATCCCGTGAGATGATCACAGTAGGTAGGAAAAAGAAAGAAAAGGAAAAAACAACAAACTATATCATTGATATAGCTGCAAAGTTAATTACTTCATTGCATCTTCATGTCTTCTGTTGCATACCATTGTCAGCTTGCATGACCCTCCTGACAACTTCCACATCGCAGGTCGATTCTTCTTCTGGTACCTCATGCACTATGATCCTCTTGATACTGATAAGCTTCGCGAATTACAAGTACTCCCTTTGCCCTCAGGGCATCTATCAAGATCCTAGAAATGGTAGCAAGCTGCGTAACCTAGGAGTAGGCTGAAGTAGATCGTGTGCATTGTGGATTGTGCGTAACCCACCGGGTGGAGCTTACTCCTCCTCGGGGCGGGCGGCGCTGTGGCTGTGGACGACACGACAGGACGGGAGCGGAGGCGTCTGCAGACCCATCCCGTCCCGTCAAGGCTGTAGTAGTACACAGTTTGCATCTCCCCGAAGCAAAGCCCGCGCCGGGGAGGCTGCTGACGCATCGTCCATGGAATTCACTAGTGCGCAGCCTGCTGAATGGATCTTGCGTAACCGCGTGCCATGTTGCTCCACGCATCCATCATGGTTCCTCGTGTGTAACCTGCCGGGTACTACCACCAAAAGGTATCGGTTATGCAGGTCCGACACGAGGTTGCACCATGCGTAACCGACACTGTGCAAATTACGCATTCCACTTCACCTGCCGTCTCTTGATGTGCAGGCCTGACACGGTGTAGCACATCTCGTTGATATAGAAGCAAATACAAGACTACGATCCCGTGAGCTGATCACAGCAGGTAGGAATAAAAAAGAAAAGGAAAAAACAACAAACTATATCATTGATATAGCTGCAAAGTTAATTACTTCATTGCATCCTCATGTCTTCTGTTGCATAACATTGTCAGCTTGCATGACCCTCCTGAAAACAGCTTCCACATCGCAGGTCGATTCTTCTTTTGGTTCCTCATGCACTATGATCCTCTTGATACTGATAAGCTTCGCAAATTACGAGTACTCACTTTGCCCTCAGGGCATCTATCAGGAGCCTACAAATGGCAGCAAGCCACCTAACCTAGGAGTAGGCTGAAGCAGAGCGTGTGCGTCGTGGATTGTGCGTAACCCACCGGGTCCAGCTTACTCCTCCTCGGGACGAGTGGCGCTGTGGCTGTGGACGACACGCAGACGGGGCGAGGCGCGTCGCAGCCCGTCCCTGCACCATCAAGGCTGTAGTAGTACATAGTTTGCTTCTCCCCGAAGTTAAGCCCACGCCGGGGAGGCTGCTGGCGCGTCATCCATGGAATTCTCTAGTGCGCAACCCGCTGAATGGCACCTGCGTAACCGCGAGCCATGTTGCTCCACGCATCCACCATGGTTCCTCGTGCGTAACTTGCCGGGCGCTGCCACCAAAAGGTATCGGTTACGCAGGACCGACACGAGGTTGCACCATGCGTAACCGAAACTGTTCAGATTACGCATTCCACTTCACCTGCCGTCTCTTGATGTGCGGGCCTGACACGGTGTAGCACATCTCATTGATATAATAGCAAATACAAGACTACAATCCCGTGAGATGATCACAGTAGGTAGGAAAAAGAAAGAAAAGGAAAAAAACAACAAACTATATCTTTGATATAGCTGCAAAGAAAATTACTTCATTGCATCTTCATGTCTTCTGTTGCATACCATTGTCAGCTTGCATGACCCTCCTGAAAACAGCTTCCACATCGCAGGTCGATTCTTCTTCTGGTTCCTCATGCACTATGATCCTCTTGATACTGATAAGCTTCGCGAATTACGAGTACTCCCTTTGCCCTCAGGGCATCTTTCAGGAGCCTACAATTGGTAGCAAGCTGCGTAACCTAGGTGTAGGCTGAAGCAGAGCGTGTGCGTTGTGGATTGTGCGAAACCCACCGGGTCCAGCTTACTCCTCCTCGATGCGGGCGGCGCTGTGGCTGTGGACGACACGACGGGAGCGGAGGCGTTTGCAGGCCCGTCCCGTCCCATCAAGGCTGTAGTAGTACACAGTTTGCTTCTCCCTGAACCGAAGCCCGCGCCGGGGAGGCTGCTGACGCGTCGTCCATGGAATTCTCTAGTGCGCAGCTCGCTGAATGGCACCTGCGTAACCGCGAGCCATGTTGCTCCACGCATCCATCATGGTTCCTCATGCGTAACTTGCCGGGCGCTGCCACCAAAAGGTATCGGTTACGCAAGTCCGACACGAGGTTGCACCATGCGTAACCGACACTGTGCAGATTACGCATTCCACTTCACCTGCTGTCTCTTGATGTGCGGGCCTGACACGGTGTAGCACATCTCATTGATATAGCTGCAAATACAAGACTATGATCCCGTGAGATGATCACAGTAGGTAGGAAAATGAAAGAAAAGGAAAAAACAACAAACTATATCATTGATATAGCTGCAAAGTTAATTACTTCATTGCATCTTCATGTCTTCTGTTGCATACCATTGTCAGCTTGCATGACCCTCCTGAAAACAAGTTCGACATCGCAGGTCGATTCTTCTTCTGGTTCCTCATGCACTATGATCCTCTGGATAATCGATAAGCTTCAATTCACGAGTACTCACTTTGCCCCGTGGCATCTATCGAGCCTACAAATGGCAGCAAGCTGCGTAACCTAGGAGTAGGCTGAAGCAGAGCGTGTGCGTCGTGGATTGTGCATAACCCACCGGGTCCAGCTTACTCCTCCTCGGGGCGGGTGGCGCTGTTGCTGTGGACGACACGACGGGACGGGAGTGGAGGCGTCTGCAGGCCCGTCTGTCTCGTCAAGGCTGCAGAGTAACGCTTGCTTCTCCTCGAGCGAAGCCCCGCCCGAGGCCGCCGACGTGGTCCATGGAATTCTCTAGTGCGCAGCCCGCTGAATGGCACAGAATCGCGTAGCGAGCCATGTTGCTCCACGCATCCATCATGGTTCCTCGTGCGTAACTTGCCGGGCGCTGCCACCAAAAGGTATCGGTTACGCAAGTCCGACACGAGGTTGCACCATGCGTACACCGGCAGTGCATTACGATTCCACTTCACTGCCGTCTCTTGATGTGCGGGCCTGACACGGTGTAGCACATCTCATTGATATAGCTGCAAATACAAGACTATGATCCCGTGAGATGATCACAGTAGGTAGGAAAATGAAAGAAAAGGAAAAAACAACAAACTATATCATTGATATAGCTGCAAAGTTAATTACTTCATTGCATCTTCATTTCTTCTGTTGCATACCATTGTCAGCTTGCATGACCCTCCTGAAAACAAGTTCGACATCGCAGGTCGATTCTTCTTCTGGTTCCTCATGCACTATGATCCTCTTGATACTGATAAGCTTCGCGAATTACAAGTACTCACTTTGCCCTCAGGGCATCTATCAGGAGCCTACAAATGGCAGCAAGCCGCGTAACCTAGGAGTAGGGCAAGCAGCGGGTGTGCGTCGTGGATTGTGCGTAACGCACCGGGTCCAGCTTACTCCTCCTCCTCGGGGCGGGTGGCGCTGTTGCTGTGGACGACACGACGGGACGGGAGTGGAGGCGTCTGCAGGCCCGTCCCGTCTCGTCAAGGCTGCAATAGTACACAGTTTGCTTCTCCTCGAAGCGAAGCCCGCGCCGGGGAGGCTGCTGACGCGTCGTCCATGGAATTCTCTAGTGCGCAGCCCGCTGAATGGCACCTGCGTAACCGCGAGCCATGTTGCTCCACACATCCATCATGGTTCCTCGTGCGTAACTTGCCGGGCGCTGCCACCAAAAGGTATCGGTTACGCAGGTCCGACACGAGGTTGCACCATGCGTAACCGACACTATGCAGATTACGCATTCCACT
This sequence comes from Cenchrus purpureus, assembly GCA_022644695.1. Taxonomy (NCBI): domain Eukaryota; kingdom Viridiplantae; phylum Streptophyta; class Magnoliopsida; order Poales; family Poaceae; genus Cenchrus; species Cenchrus purpureus. Next base: position 52,772,195 of record CP053465.1, read on the forward strand.
TCACCTGCCGTCTATTGATGTGCGGGCCTGACACGGTGTAGCACATCTCATTGATATAACAGCAAATACAAGACTATGATCCCGTGAGATGATCACAGTAGGTAGGAAAAAGAAACAAAAGGAAAAAGCAACAAACTATATCATTGATGTAGCTACAAAGTTAATTTACTTCATTGCATCTTCATGTCTTGTGTTGCATACCATTGTCAGCTGGCATGACCCTCCTGAAAACAGCTTCCACATCACAGGTCCATTCTTCTTCTGGTTCCTCATGCACTATGATCCTCTTGATACTGATAAGCTTCGCGAATTACGAGTACTCCCTTTGCCCTCAGGGCATCTATCAGGAGCCTTCAAATGGCAGCAAGCCGCGTAACCTAGGAGTAGGCTAAAGCAGAGCGTGTGCGTCGTGGATTGTGCGTAACCCACTGGGTCAAGCTTACTCCTCCTCCTCGGGGCGGGCGGCGCTGTGGCTGTTGACGACACGACGGGACGGGAGCGGAGGCGTCTGCAGGCCCGTCCCGTCCCGTCAAGGCTGTAGTAGTACACAGTTTGCTTCTCCCCGAAGCGAAGCCCGCGCCGGGAGGCTGCTGACGCGTCGTGCATGGAATTCTATAGTGCGCAGCCCACTGAATGGCACCTGCGTAACCGAGACCTTGCAGGTTACGCGCTTAGTCGACACCACCCGCCGTGTCCTGCGGCAACCGCGATGCTGGCGTGCGTAACCCAGTCGGTGATGCATGCGCCATGGGATGGTGCGTCGCCGAACCGTGCATAACCGAGCTGGAGCAGGTGACGCGTAGAATCGACACGACCGGATGCAGCGTGGATTTTGCGCAACCAATCGGTGTAACCCACGGTGTTGAGCGAGCGTGGATTTTGCAGTGGATGCGATGACACGTGTGCCATGGATTGTGCGTAACCGAGTGTTGAGCCATGCAGCGTGGATTTTGCAGAGTGGATGCAGTACCCGTGTGCGTCATGGGTTGTGCGCAACCCAGTGGGTCTAGCTTACTCCTTGGGGCGGGCAGCGGCCGACACAACGGGACGGAGTGGAGGCGCTGCAGCAGGCCCGTCCCGTCAAGGCTGTACACACGACACGACACAGTGACCGTGCGTAACCCTTGGCTTGGCAGCAAGCCGCGTACTGTAAGCAGCTCCAGCGTGCATTTCTGGGGTAGCACTAACATGAGAGAGAGTGAGCTAAGGAGAAGCTAACACGCTGGAGCAAAAATTTTACCGGTAGCTTCAAAGCACCCAAAGCTTAGTTGAGCGCCCACTGCTCCAAATAGAAAAGCTATTGTCGAGGTACGAGAACTGTTGCTTCCGAGAAGTGATCCTGTGAAAGATATTTTAACAAATTGTGGGACCTACTTTATATCAAATGATGAGGTTATATGCTGGAGAGAATCTGAAAATTAAGCTCCTCCTTGAGGTGGCAGTATGTAGCATTCTCTGAGCATTCATCTGTTCTGCTCTGACGGTCGAAGCTGACATGGCACACTAACGCAGGTCCAGCCTAGTCCTGGGCGGTGGTGGCTGCGGACGACACAACGGGAGGGGAGCGGAGGAGGGAGGCCCGTCCCGTCGTCCATCGTAATAATGATGGTGCACCGAATTCTCTAGTGGACAACCTGCTGAATGGCACGAGGGAAGCCTGCGTTGGGGGGGAGGCTGCTGACGTGTCATCCATGGAATTCTCTAGTGCGCAGCCCGCTGAATGGGACCTGCGTAACCGAGACCTTGCAGGTTACGCGCTTAGTCGACACCACCCGCCGTGTCCCGCGGCAACCGCGATGCTAGCGTGCGTAGCCCAGGCAGCCATCATTGTAACATGCACCGCCTCGGATACACGGCATGCTTTGATCAAAGGCATATGCTATGGTAACCTAACCGCTAGCCATGTTGCTCCACGCATCCATCATGGTTCCTCGTGCGTAACCTGCCGGGCGCTACCTCGGTGAGCATCAGGGAAATACCAGTGACTCCTCGTACATGCATGAAATGATGTGTGTGCACTGAAGGCGTATCTAGTGATCGTGTTCCGCATCTACTATATGATTGCTTCCGCGAAATTTTTTGATGTGTAGGCCTAGCAGCGGATCGGATGTGTTCATCATACCGTGGTGCGTTTGATGCAGTTGCATCACTCCACTGCCACAACTCAACCAAAATAAAACAAAACACACGTATACAACACGGATCTACCACAGTACCACTCCATACCACGACTTGCGGCCACCACCGGCCGGCACGCCAAGACCGTCGTTATTACGCTTGAATAGTCGATGTCCCAAACTGAGCAACCCACTACAACATGAGAAGGAGCGGTAGTTGTACCGCCGCCATTGGACATCTATTGACACGCTTTCATAAACACATGTGAGCTATTGTGTCTATCTACCTCCCTCTCTATGATCTTCGTAACCTGGACCACTCGGGCCAGACGAGCCATGTACGCTCTCGAGGCACGTAACCTTTCACTTGGTTCGACTATTGGTTACCTCCTCTCTTGTCTCGTCCGGATGGTCACTGAACCGTAACCTTCAGAATCGGTCACTACGCACGAGACATCAAGGCAGATTGGGTTACCACCAACCGTTTGTACGTATAATGGTGATGAATGGACCTAATTGTGAGCACCGATGATAGGATCAAGCACAGATGCAAAAGATTTCATCATGTTCAGAGATTTTTGGGACCAATCACGTTCAGAGAAGTCATCCGATCCGCATAGCTTTGAACCACCCCCACCCCACAAACAACCCATTCCTGGACTCCAAGCCCATCAAGCCCATGAACATCCGAATCAATCGACTGCCGCAGACGTTTCCACATCGGCGTCTTGGAAGCTTCAGCCAAGCTCAACGCTAGCAGTGTCCTGTTGTGGTCTTGTACATGAAGACTACGAAGACGCAGCATGGATCATCTATGACATGGACTCGTTTGATTGTGAGTTCTTCATTCACGCGTGCGAAACTACAAATGCGTGGTGACAACATAGTTCTGCCTGAAGATGTTGCTGAGAAGTTGGAGGAGATTGAGAAGAAGAACATTGCAAAGTACAAAAAAAGAAGTTGACTACTTATCGCTTCGTCTAGCAATGAAGCTTGACAAGGGATTTGCAGTGGCAACCTATCTTCCCTCTATAGTATTTGCTTGTTCAAGTGTGGAATCTTTATATTGTTGCAACCTTTAACCTTCACTTCTTCCTTCATCAGAATTTGTAATGTTCTATTTGCTTTCCATGGACTGTACTCAAAAAATGCCTGATGGAATTAAATCTTTCAATGTCTTACCATTTTGTAATGGAAATAAATCTTTTACGATGCCTTTCTTTGAATTAATTCTTTCAATGTCTTAGCATTTTCCCCACCTTGGAGTAGTTGAGAGTTTGAAGTGAAACCAATAGGATTGCAAATTAGTTAATACTCCCTCCATCCCTAAATATAAGCATTCTTCGATTTCTGTGCATCACGTTTGACCGTCCGTCTTATTCAAAAAAATTATGAAAATACTTAAAATATATACGATGATAAAACATGTCATAAAAAATAAATAATATTTTCATAAGTTTTTTAATAAGATGAACAGTCAAATATGAATATAAGTCAATGAATACTTACATTTAGAGACGGAGGGAGTAGTTTTTAATCAAACCAATAAGATGCGGCATGCACGGGAAGTGGATTCAGTAAGTACACAAGTGACGCATGTCGTTCGCACACTGCAATCATGTGTCTGTCGAGGGAACCCCACTGTGCTATACCCCACACGTCATCGACCGAAATGGAGGGGCATGGATGTCACAGTAACGTCTTTCCTATCAATGGTAATCAAAAGGGTAGAGTCCCATGACATGGCGACTAGCATTGGTCATGAAAGCCTCCCTTATAGAAGCTACTCCCATCGCCAGTACCCGACATCACCTGTGTCTCGTGGCTCTGTGTCAATCGTCTCCTCTCTCATCTATCTCTGACAGTCCGCGAGGGTAGGCCAAGAACAGGTAATGGCAGATATGAACTTCGAACAACTAGAGTTTTTCAAGATTCTTCTTCTTGGCATGTACGACACCCTGGTAACTGATCGAATCGCATACTTTGTTTAGGTTGCGAATCTGATCCACCCGCTTTGGGAGCAAGAGATTTCGCTGACACATATCAACCTTGCTACTTTCAGAAGCTGCCGAATAAGTTCGTTCAGGATCTTGGAGATGCCAAGATCTTGAAGATGCGGCTAGCCGGTGAGGGGATGCCGCCGTGGAATGTGGAGATGTTGGGCGACGCCAAGAGCGGTGCCATGTGCCTCGCGCACGGTTGGGACAAGTTCGCACGCGCCCACAAACTTCTGGACGGCAACGTTCTCTTGTTCGCTATGTTCCGCTATGACAGCTCGCTTCGCCATCACGGTCTTCGACCTGAGTGCTTGCCGCAAGATGTACACTCACGGCGACGCAGCTGGTACGTCCCGCTCCATGCATTTAGGTAGCTTTTGGATGTTGGCATTGGAGTGTAGAACTAGGATTTGGAATCTAGGGACACCAATTCGGTTGTTTGGATGTCCTATGAATTGGAAACTCAAACAATGATCCAATATCACGCGGCATCAGCTTCACTTGCGTGGCGTCCTACGCGGCTGGGCGGAGGAACGGCTGGTGGCGGCGTCGCGTGCGTGGTTGGCTGGTAGTGTCCTGCGCGCGCCTAGGTTGTGCGAAGTAAGCGTCGGCGTCCTTCACTCCACTGAGCGGATCGTCGACCGGTGACATCCCACGTGTAGGAGGCGACCGCCGTGTAGCTCCCTTCAGCCCCAAAATCCGGCACCCCTCCTCTCCACACCGCAACCCTCCCTTCTTGCAAACCTACACCAGTGACCTGTGTGGTCGATCCTCTCCGCCGGCAAGCCATCTGGCGGCGAGCTTCGTGACTTTCCACCGGCGAGTGCCTCGCCTGCTGACCTCTGGTGCTGTGGAAGAATGGTCTAATACTAGTACCATGCTTCTGTACACCCAACCAGCAATTGTATCTGATTGCTTATTACAATTCGAAAAGAGAATACAATAGTCACCCAAATAATAGCATTTGAATTGCTTTTAATTTCAATACTTATGTGTAACTTGTACTGAACTTAATCGAACACTAAACCCTTAGTCTTGGGAAAATTAGATTTGTACCATCAAAAGATGTAGACTTTGGAAAAATAGCATGGAAAGATTCAACTATAGAAAAATAGCATCGAAACTTTACTCAGTTATGGATTTTTACCATTCACATTAGCTCACCGTTACCAGCTGCCTTCCTCTCCCTGTGACACATAGACCCCACTCATCATCCCTAACCTCCATCCACCGCCAACCGGAGCAAAGGCTCCCTGCCCGTGACCTCCAAGCCCGCGCCCCTACGTGCCTGGCCTTGCTCACCAGCCACCCTACACGCCAGCGGCCACGCGTGCCTAGACCTGCCGCCTCGCCCGCTTGCCGTGCAGACCGGCCCGTCGACCAGCCCGCTCACCGCCGGCCCGCGCACATGCCCTCGTCCGTCTGCCCCTGCGCATGGCGTCTCCCACCGACTGGACCCACACACACCGTAGCCCGCCCGCCACCGTGTGGTCGGGCAATGCGTTCGCCATTCTTTGTCGGCCCCGGCAGCACCGCACCGGTGAACTTCCCGTCTCGGCCACCTCTTCCCCATCTGACCTGCAAAACGGAATCATGGTGAGCCCTTGCTACTGCAGTCCCGTTCCCGCCTCCTCGCCACCAAATCGCCGGAATTGGCACCAAGACACCGTCGATAGTAGTCCGCCGTGGTGAACGTATTTGGGAGGCCTGGTAACGTTGAGTTCACGGTTGTGCTAGAAATCAATAACGGACAACACTTTCGGTGCTAGATTTCTGAAGCTTGATCTTTCAATGCTTTCTTTCTAAAGACCAGTTCTTTTAATGGTACACATCTAATTTTCCCTTTAGTCCTTTGCTGCATGCATGTCATTGACGACATAGCATGATAGTCTCTATTGTACGCAGACAACGCATTCGAGTTCTACAAGATCTTGCTCCTTGGGATGTACCAGGAATCGCTAGTAAGTACTGCTTCTAATTAAAAGCGATATCCGGGTGTTGTGCTTACCAATTAATTGTTGATCAGCATTTTCGACCGTGGTGTGTAGGTGCTGCCGCCTAAGTTCGTGCAAGAGTCTCGGAGGTCGCCGGTGAACCCGGTCGGCGCGGCTTGGGTGCGTGGGCGTCGGCATCTCCGTCGGTGACAACATCGGCTCCATGTACCTAGCCGAAGGTTGGGAGGAGTTTTATCGCGCCCACGACGTGTGACCGCCGCCAGTGCTTGTGTTTGATGCACGTACCGTGCCACGCCACGCTCGCGACATCTTCGACACGTCCGCGCCGCCATAGATACCGAGGCCACGTCTCGGAGGGAACACCGGTGCCGGGTTGCTGCCGTGGTGAGCCCTCTCAATTTATCGTGTGCACTGGCGTGCAACTTGCGGTCAAGGGAATCCCAAGATTGCGGTGAGTTGCCATCGCGCAAGTTTTACTTTCGCATTATGCGGTGCATCCACATCTAACTCGCGCGTCGTCTCGGTGATGCCGTAGCAGAACGTGCCATTGCATTTCTAGGAGGCACATGGGTATGCTCGACGGCGGCTCGTGGAACTGCGAATGCGCGGTCAGTCATGGACAGTGAGCTTGAACCACACGCAGGGGGCGAGAGGGGTCAGAGCGCACTTCAAGTACGGCTGGTACCACTTCATTTAGGACAACCAACTCAAGGTCGGTGACACCTGCTTCTTCAAAGCCATCTGGGAGGGCGAGTGCGTCGATGACGATGACGAGTGGGAGGACCAGTCAAGACGACAACCACGTGCTGCAGGTGGAAGTGCAAAAGGCTGGGATATCATGATTATGTGATGACATGTATTTGGTATATGTGGCTAAACTTTATCCGGTCCAAAGTTACATGTCTGACCACTAATTACGGGTATTAGACAAACTCAGTTTTAAAACTATCATCACAAACTCGGGCTTATTTGCGAGAATAATCTTACTGCAGCAAAATAGTAGATTAATTATGCTCATTATATTTTGTCACGCAAAGTTTCACAGGTTTAGCAAATAAACTTCGTTTAGTACATCATGCATAGAAGAGACTTTGAGACTAAAACTATGTTAGTATAGAACATACACGGCAATTACAAATGTCGTTGTGAAAGTTCACAAATGACCTGAAAATTCATAGCAGCCCATCTCTATAAGATCGTTTATTTGTTTACAAAGAAGGAATCCTAAAAAACTGGAAAGTCGACCGCTCACACATACGCCCACGGCCCATCTCTATAAGATCGTTTATTTGTTTACAAAACCATATGCCTATGAAAGCCTAGCCACTTTTGCCGATGAAGACGGTGGGGCATGGTGAGCATTAATTACTATTAACCAATGAACGAGAGAACCGAACGAAGTAAATCTGACGAAAACTGAAAAAGCCATTCCGAAAAGTCGTCCAACGTTCGAAATAACCGGCCCATCGAAAAGTTCCGGTCGTGGTCGGGTCCTTCGGTTACCACGCCCGACCCATCGATTCGGGCAAACAATCGACCCGTCACATGGTTTGGGTCGGGCGGGTCTGTGTCTCGGCTCCACAGCTGGGCTCTCGGAGCATCTCCTTCGGCCTTGCACTCCAAAGTCTGAGGACCAATGTGTGGTCCTTTCTATGTGCCCTACCTTCACTTGTTGGGTGTCCCCTCCGGAGGTTACATGATCTTCTACTTCTACCTTGATCTTTAGCAATGTAGTCACAGTTGTTTTGGGTTTTTAGGGATACACAGTTGTTTTGGGTGCTTGATTGCTTCGTTGTTATCACTACAGGAAGGTACCGATGTATGCACACATATTTTCATGCAGTATAAATGCATATGTGCGTACACTCATTTATATATACTGCATGAAATGATGTGTGTGCACCTGAAGTTGTGTAACAGCTAGTGATCACATTCCGCATCTACTATATGATTGATTCCGCGAAATTTTTTGATTTCCAGGCCTAGCAGCGGATCAGATGTGTTCATCATACCGTGGTGCGTTCGATGCAGTTGCATCACTCCACTGCCTCAACTCAACCAAAACAAAACAAAACACACGTATACAACACGAATCTACCACAGTACCACCCGATAACCTCCATACCACGACTTGCGGACTGCACCACCGAATAGTCGATGTCCCAAACTGAGCAACCCACTACAACATGAGAAGGAGCGGTAGTTGTGCCGCCGCCAAGATGCAACATGGTCGCTCAATGATTAATTTGGGCCTTAATCGTGCTAGCCCACACGCACGACAAGAACCCATGATCGTAACCTTCGAAATTACGGTGGATCTTTTGTGGTTATATCTCAATATTTCATATGTATCTGATGTACGTAACCCACAATATTACGACTTGTCAAAAGAGTAAATGGATCATTGAAGATCTTCTGTGACCACTTGCACAGATGGTGTGAGGAAACTACTACGTAACGGATATGCAAATAATGTAAAGGGATCCTCTGTGCAGCATGTTGTGGTGGAACAGATAGCACGACATCTAATCCTGAGAAAACATTATGCGTAACTCACCGGCCTGGTGCGTAATCCATGGCACTTTGCACCAGCTCTCTTCTCCGGGGATAAACATAATGTAAAGGGATCCTCTGTGCAGCATATTGCGGTGGAATAGATAATCTAATCGTGAGAAAACATTATGCGTAACTCACTGGCGTGGTGCGTAATCCATGGCACTTTGCACCAGCTCTCTTCTCTGGGGATAAACACGGTGGTTGTGCAAGGCAATCATGAAAAAATGTTTTGCGTAACTCACCAGAATCGTGCGTAATCCATGGCACGGCGATAGTTTGCGTAACTCACCAGAATCATGCGTAATCCATGGCACGGCGACAGTATCCTTCGGTATCAGGTTATGCTATGGATAAATGACCGTGTTGCCCCTGTGTAAAGCTTTATGCAGCAGAATAAAGTATTTACAAGAGGGAGGGAGGAGGAGCTCATAGCGTTGTTTTTGGGGGACACGTGGCGGACTGTGGATACCCGAGCGCACTGTAGAATCTGTGGCTTTTTAAATGTATATATCTAACTAACCATTTCCATCCACCTGTGCACCACCGACTGGGTCATTTACTCCCCCCACCCCGACAAGCCATCGCGCCCCGTGGCTCCAAGCCCGCCGCCGTGGCCGTCCGCCGTCCCCTCGCCTCCCTGATGCCCCACCTCCCCCACCACCACCACCGTCACCTCGCCAGTTCCCATAAAACTACCCCGCCGTGCCTCCTTTCGTACCCTGCCTCAACCTGCCGGGCCACGCCTCCTCTACCTCGCTCGAGCCGCCGGCGTTCCTCCTCCGCATCCCCGCGAGCTTGGGGCCTCCTCGACCTACGATCCACGCCGGCGACGCCCCTCCTCCACCTCCCCTCAATCCTCAGCCAGCATCGCACATGCTCCACCTCCTCTACATGTCGGCTACCTTCCTCTTCTCGATCTGCACGCCGGCACTCGCCCTTCTCAATCTGCACGAAGGCCACCTTCCCTTCCTGATTTGCCCGCCAGCAACCTCCACTTCCCGATTTTCATGCCGGCCACCTTCCCCTTCCTATTCTGCCCGCCGGCAACCTCCCCTTCTAGATCTGCAGGACATCCTTGAACCGTCGATGAGACGAGTGCGGGAGAAAGACCATGACGGGACGGCCCTGTTCCACCGAAGTTCCTTTCTCCGGCTGTCGACGTGCGAGCAACACAGCAGATCGAGATCACAGGGATAGCAAACCAGCAGAGGAAAGGTTCCTTGCTGAAGCAGAGTTCATATTACAAGTTCATAGTCTTCTTCATTTACAAGCAACAGCTTATAAGCCAACACCCGATAGCTACCAGGTTGGGCCCATATGCGATGCCCACCTGTCACACACACGCATACGCTCTATGTTTACGTACTTCCATGTTTACACCTTCACTTCTGGAGAGACGCCGGTAGTTGAGGGCGTGACAACTTCCCCCTCCGCACTTGCTGCATGTCCCCACGCAGCAGCTTCAGGGAACCTCTTGATGATCACTGCCAATCCTCCCATGTGGACGATGATGCTGGCAGTCCAGTCCACTTGACACGCACCTGTGGAACAGCGTGGTTCCCTTTCTTCACCAAGCGACGCTCCAATAAAGCTTCTGGTGAAAGATCTTGGACTGTTAGATCCACCAACGACGAGATGTTAAAGAAAGCCGGTGAACAACTGGTGTGAATGCTTTAAGTTGTGATACATGGAATACAGGATGCACCAAACTCCCTGTGGGCAAGTCCAGTTTGTAAGCAGCTTCACCAATCTTCTGTATGACTTTGTATGGTCCAATATAGGCTAGCTTAGGATAGGGGTGATGCACCACTGATTGCTGGGCATATGGCTGTAACTTGAGCAATACCTATTCCCCAACTTGAAATTGTCGTTCCTTCCTTTTCTTGTCGGCCTGGATCTTCATGCGATTCTGAGCAGTTGCCAAATTTTCCTTCAAGCTAGCTAACTGCTCTTCCCTTTCTTTTGCCCAATCTGACACTTCAGAAGCAGGTTGTTGTTGCTAATCCCAATCAATCACCATGGTTGCGGTAGCTTCATAGCCATATAATGCTTTAAATGGAGAACAACCAATTGCAGAGTGGTAAGATGAATTATACCAGAGCTCTGCCAATGACAACCAAGCTTTCCACTTCTTTGGAGAGTCATGTACTGCACATCGTAGATACATCTCCAAGCACCGGTTTACTCGCTCAGATTGATCATTTTGTGGATGATAGGCTGTGCTTCTCATCAGTTTGATCTCATGGAGAGAGAACAACTCCTTCCAACAACTGCTTGTGAACACTCTATCTCTGTCAGAAAGTAGGGACTTAGGGAAGCCATGTAATTTCACCACTTGTTCAAAGAATGCCTTAGCTACCACTTGAGCTGTAAAAGGATGTTTGAGTGGTATGAAATGTGCATATTTTGTGTATCTATCCACCACCACTAAAATAGTATTGAATCCTTCAGACACTGGAAGGCCCTCGATGAAATCCATGGTCTTGCCAAGCCCCCTCTGGTATAGGTAAAGGTTGCAGCAATCCTGCAATATGAGAGCTCTCATGCTTGGCCTGCTGACATATTTGCCATTGTTTAATGAAGTTATCCACATCATATTTCATTCCTTTCCAGTGAAAGAGTTGCTTAATTCGATAATATGTTGCTTTGGTGCCTGAGTGACCTCCAATAGTAGAAGAGTGCAATGCTGCAATGATCTTAGTTTGAATGGCTGAATTATGAGCAATCCATACCCTGCCCTTGTGCTTAATCACCCCCTGCTGTAGTGAAAAACCATCAACGTTAGGGGATTGTATGGCCAGCTTCATTAATAAGTCTTGAGCTACTGGATCAGTGACATAGTTGTTTAGCACTTCCTGTAGCCACACAGGTTTAACTTCTGAAACTGCTTGGATTGCCATTAGATGTGCTACTCGAGACAGAGCATCTACAGCCACATTTTCTTTCCCTTTTTTATATACCACCTTAAACTGAAGACCCATAAGTCTTGTCATAGCCTTCCTTTGCATATCTGAGTGCAGGTTTTATTCTGTGAGATATGCTAAGCTCTTGTGGTCTGTTCTGATCACCAATTCCTGTCTTTGTAAATATGGGCACCATTTCTCCACTGCCATAATGAGGGCCAAGAATTCTTTTTCATATATAGACAGACTCTGGTGTGTCCCAAAGCCTTGGTGAGAAAGGCTACTGGTTGATCTCCTTGCATAAGCACTGCCCTAATTCCTAAGTCACAAGCATTAGTTTCCACAATAAAAGGTGCATTGAAATCTGGAATGGCCAAAATAGGTACATTAATCATGGCTTGTTTCAGTCTGTCAAAGGCCTCTTGAGCTATGTCAGACCATGCAAGCTGTTTCTTCTTAAGGAGATTAGTCAGTGGTTAATGGTCCCATAGTGTTTCACAAATTTCCTATAATACCCTATGAGACCTAGAAAGCCTCTTAACTCAGTGACAAAAGTAGGAATTGGCCATTGTACCATTTCTTCAGTTTTGGATAGGTCTGTAGACACCCCTTCTGGAGAAATAATGTGCCCCAGATACTCCAATTTCTGCTATGCAAATGAGCATTTACTGAACTTCATGTATAGCTTATGCTTTCTGAGGATAGCCAGGACTTGCTTCAGATGCTCAATGTGCTTAGATAGAGTAGGGCTATAGATTAATGTATCATCAAGGAAAACCAACACAAACTTCCTGAGAAAAGGTTCCAACACCTCATTCATAATACATTGAAATGTGGCTGGGGCATTTGTTAAGCCAAATGGCATGACCTTGAACTGATAATGACCCAGATGCAGACATGGCAACCATGCTTATGTCCATGTGTGGTGCATGGATTGGAGAATATGGAGTCCAGCAAGGTTTTCCAAGTCAAGAAGGAGGTCCAAGGTTGATCCGGTTCGAGTCCCCAAGGTGGAGGCTCAAAAGAATTCAAGTTCGAGCCCAGTTCGGAGTCCCGGACCAGTGCGCACCAAAAACGACGTCCAGGTCACATACGAAGTCGGTTTCGGACGTTCTTTATATGGCTGGAAGCAGAATTTCATAACGCTTCCCATGGCACTGGTTTGAGGCCCAAATTCATCCCGAGTCAATGCGAATCATCGAAAGAAGTGGACGTCCAGAATCTGTCAGGGTGCTGCGCCAATACCTTTTGGGCTGTTGGCCCAACAGGAGGCCCATGTGGGCCTAGGGTACTGTTCACCCTCGGGTACTGTAGCGTCGCTCCTCGTGGCCACCAGGGGCTGCGCCCCCTATTTAGATAGACCCCTCGTTTATTTTCAGACTTGAGTTTGTTTTACAAGTTAGCTTTAGCTACAACCGAACAGCCGCATAGCGCTGCCTTCGTGTATTGCAGACTCCACCTTCGAGTGATATTAAGATTGCTCGCCTCGAATTCTTGTTCGTTCGTCGATTGCGTACAGGAATTTATCTTCGTGATCAGGCCGATCTTGCTCCAACAAGGTCGGTAACCACAGGGAGTTGGTTCAGCGATTGCATTAGCGCTTCGGGCTTGCTTGTCGTAGTCGGATCGTGAGGGTCAACAACCACCAAATCAGATTTATCTCCACTCACCGAAAGATCGGGCACTCCCCCTCTATCAAGTGGTATCAGCTTTCCAGGTTGATCGGTGAGTTTATCGAGTGTTTTTAATTCCTATAGTCCACAAAAACCAAACAAAAAAAATTGTTCTAGGTTAGATCCTTGTCCCAGCAACCCGTTTTAGCCTTGCACGTTCATTCAATAATTTGTGTTGTTGAGTTTGTGTGCTTATTCGTTCAATTGTTGCTGGTTTCTTGTGTTAGCATTTGTTCTTCTCATCAAACCCTAGTTTTTGCCTCTGTTTTCTCTCTCCGCCGTCCCCACCCCACGGCAAACCCCCCTTGCACCGCATTTTTCCCCACCCCACGGTTCCCCCCTTCGTGCGTTGTGTTCTGGCACGTTAGCAGAAAAGAAAAAAAAGGAAAGTCGTCAAAAAAAAAGGAACGTCAACAGAAAAGAAAAAAAAGGAAAAAGCAGACAAAAAAAGAAAGGAAAAGGCAGACAAAGAAAAGGAAAAGGAACCGGACTCCACCGAGCCAATCACCACCGCCTCCATCCCTGGGTCGCGTGACCCTATCGTGGCCTCGTGGGCTGGGCGAGTTTGTTGCCCCACGCACGCCGTGACCCCCCGGATCGCGGCCTCCCGTGGTGCCACGCAAGTTTTTTTTCTCTCTGTTTTTTTCCCTGATGCACAACGCGCGATACCCCCCTACTCGCGTCGTGAAACCTGCCACGCACGCCGCTTTGTTTCCCTCGCAGTTTTCTCCACGCACGCCGCCAAAAAAATACAGAAAGGTCGGGGAGATCGTACTCCGGGAGCATCGATCTCCTTCTGCAAGACCGGACGTGCGCGCCTCCAACTTCCAGCTCGGCGCCCTACCAGTGCACCCCTTCCTGTGCTTCCGTTTGCTCCCCCCTGTTGTTCGCCCCGTGTGTTTTTTTCCCTCCCACTGTACACCCCCACCCCCTCACACACGCCCTTTTTGTTTCTTCCTCTCGCACTTGTTTCCAGCAATGTTTGATCGTGTTTAGCACTATAATTCAACTTTGCATTATTGTTTGATTGTGCTAATCCTTCAATTGAGTGCAGCCTTCCCAGAACTCCACAAAGTTCTTCGACGAGCAGATTTTTGTTTCTCCAGGCAATCGCTCCTCCAATCTTTCACAGGTTCCACCGGTTGGTTGCAGGTCGCCCTTGTGTGTGTGGTAAGAACGTATAAGAATTTGATAACAGCACTAGTTTGAGAGCCTTGTGAGCCTTTCCACCCCTGTTTTTGGTCTCGTTTTATTTTGTGTTTGCGTTAACCATGGCCGAAGACGTAGACAAGAAGGATGAACAGCCGCAGGCCACTAAGACCAAGCTCGACACCATTGTGTCACACCTTGATGCAATGAAAACGTTGATCACAAGTTTACAGAGGGAGATGGATCTTTGGAGCCTTGATTGGGCAGTCGTGCGTGCAACCATGGTGGTAATGATCCTTTTGCTAAGCTTCCATTTACAATTCCACCTTACAATGGCAAATATGATCCAGCTGCATATCTTGATTGGGAGTTAGCGGTCGAACAGAAATTTTCATGCCATGATCTTCCTGCTAGTTCTCAAGTTAAAGCTGCTATTAGTGCTTTTCGATCTTGCTTTACATTGGTGGCGTTATGAACAAAAGAATCCAATTACCACTCCCACCACTTGGGCTGAATTAAAAGCTGCTATGCGACGTAGATTTGTGCCTTCATATTATGCTCGAAACGCTGAACGTGAAGTGTAGGACGCCAGACATATTCTAACTCTTTGCAGGCAGCGGTTCGACACCCAGTTCAGTCCGTTTCCTTGCACCATCCACGCCCACACCTACATCCCATGAGAGGGTGAGTCAAGGCGATTCCCGCACTGGATGCTCACCACCGACAAAGCGGACACGAAAGAAAATGAGGAGCTCACATCCTCATGTGCCAATTCTGAACCATCATTTTACAATGCACCATATACTCCTACTGAGAACACAGGTAATGTCCATGGTACTACACTCACGCACGTTGAGACTTATGTTAATGTGCTGAATTTTTCCACCAATCATGCTATAGTTGAGCACTTAATAGTGAAACCATCTCTTGATTTATCTTTGTCACATGGTGATTTGCTTGATGTTTCTTGTGATGAAGATGAATTGTGTGCTACTACTTCCATTTTACATGCTAGTGCTGAAAAGAACCATATTATGCATGTTGCTTGTAAAAATGATGAGATACATTTGTTATCTTCTTTACATACCTTGGGTTACATTGAATTTGATGATTTGTGTAATCTAGATTGTTTAGAAGAGAGAATTTTTGCATATGCTGATTTGCCATGGTTGTCTAGACATTCATATCATGTTATTGGCAAATATAACAAGGGACAATATATGATACATCGCGTCTACATTTGTAGCAATATGAATTCTCCTTTTGTTGTGCAAGATTGTGATCGATTAGAGGGAACCCATCATACAAACACTTTCACATGTTCCTCTGGTAGTTTTGTTTTAAATAAAACGGTTGACTCCCAAGAAGGGGAGCATCATTGGTTCCTGCCATCTATTCCTGCATTGTCGTTTCTTGGTACTAATCTTTTGCAGGATGGTGTTGAAGTACAATGTGTGCCATCCGATCACG
Source organism: Cenchrus purpureus (assembly GCA_022644695.1). Classification (NCBI taxonomy): domain Eukaryota; kingdom Viridiplantae; phylum Streptophyta; class Magnoliopsida; order Poales; family Poaceae; genus Cenchrus; species Cenchrus purpureus. Next base: position 52,788,015 of record CP053465.1, read on the forward strand.
AAGGTTGCATGCTTGCTGAATTTTTCATACAAGATGACACACTAGCAAATTGGAACCGAGGTTTTGTCCTTCTTCACAATTATTTCAGTTCCATTTGTTTTTACAACCCCGTTCTCCTTTGTGCTTCACAGGATTGGTTTCAAGTACAATCGACGCCGAGGACGACTTTTCATCAAGAAGGGGAGGATGATGCGGACATGGCAACCATGCTTATGTCCATGCGTGGTGCATGGATTGGAGAAGATGGAGTCCAGCAAGGTTTTTCAAGTCAAGAAGGAGGTCCAAGGTTGATCCGGTTCGAGTCCCCAAGGTGGAGGCCCAAAAGAATTCAAGTTCGAGCCCAGTTCGGAGTCCCGGACCAGTGCACAATAAAAACGATGCCCAGGTCACATACGAAGTAGGTTTTGGACGTTCTTTATATGGCTGGAAGCAGAATTTCATAACGCTTCCAATGGCACTGGTTTGAGGCCCAAATTCATCCCGAGTCAACGGGAATCATCGAAAGAAGTGGACGTCCAGAATCTGCCAGGGCGCTGCGCCAATACCTTTTGGGCTTGTTGGCCCAACAGGAGGTCCATGTGGGCCTAGGGTACTGTAGCATTGCCCGTCGTGGCCGCTAGGGGCTGTGCCCCCTATTTAGATAGACCCCTCATTTATTTTCAGACTTGAGTTTGTTTTACAAGTTAGCTTTAGCTACAACCGCATGTCGCGCTGCCTTCGTGTATTGCAGACTCCACCTTCGAGTGATATTAAGATTGCTCGCCTCGAATTCTTTTTCGTTCGTCGATTGCGCACAGAAATTGATCTTCGTGATCAGGCCGATCTTGCTCCAACAAGGTCGGTAACCACAGGGAGTTGGTTCAGCGATTGCATTGGCGCTTCGGGCTTGCTCGTCGTAGTCGGATCGTGAGGGTCAACAACCACCAAATCGGATTTATCTCCACTCACCGAAAGATCGGGCACTCCCCCTCTATCAGACCCTGATGGGTTTTGAAAGCTGTCTTGTGTTCTTCACCAATTTTCATTCTAACCTGGTGATATCCTGACCTCATATCTAGTTTTGTAAAGAACATTATACCAGCCAATTCATCCAAGATCTCATCAATAATGGGCATGGGAAATCTATTCTTTATAGTAATGGAATTTAGCTTTCTGTAATCAATGCAAAATCTGCAGGTGCCATCTTTTTTGAGCACTAAAAGGACATGAGATGCAAATGGGCTAGAACTAGGCTCTATAAGGCCTGCTGCTAACAAAGCTTTCACTTGTTTCTTAATTTCATCTTTATGCAATGGAGAATACCTATATGGTTTAGAATTTACTGGTACATAATTGGGCAAGAGAGGTATATGGTGATCATGGAATCTATGAGGTGATAGTGTCTTTGGATCATCAAATGCATTAGCATATTCATCTAATAAAGCCTGAACTTCTACTGGTATGGAAGGTTCAACAGAATCAATTACCTCCACAACTGCAAAGGCTCCAATATCATTGCCAGCAGCCCACTTAATCATTTGTTTAGCAGAGATTTCTGTTAACTGTAAGGGTTGAGCAGTCACACCCTGCAGCTTAATGGCTCTGCCTTTATCTTCAAATGCTATAGTCTTGTTTGCCCAATGACAGTCCATTGGACTATGAGGCTTCAACCAATCATATCCTAGTATGGCATCAAATGCTCCCAATTCCAGAACCTTCATGTCAGTATTGAATGTGTATCCTTGGATCCACCATTCCATTTGCAATACTTGTTTGTCAGTAATGACAATTTCTCCATTGGCCAATCTTACTTGCTGAGGTTGCATGGGGGTAGGCTGAATACCACACTTTTTTTAAAATGAAGTACTCACAAAACTATGTGAGCTCCCACTGTCTACCAAAATCAGCATCACTTTGTTCTTTAACATGGCTCTAAGTTTAAGAGCATCTCCTGCATCAGTACCAGAAATGGCATTTAAAGATAGATGACAAAATTCTGTGGTCAGAACATCTTCCATGTCTAATTGCTGAAGTATCTCCTCTGTGAGATTAACATCCAAATCATTCACCACCAGTGCATTCATATGAGCTCTTGGTCTTTTTGCACACTTAGCACCATGTGCTGCATCATAGGGCTCTAAACAATAGTAACAGAGACCATTGGCTTTGCAGAAATCCCTCTTTTGCCTCTCCTTACCAAACTGATCTGATGGAGCTGGTAAAGCTTTAACCTCAGGCTTACTATAATTAGTTGCATAAGGTTTTGTGTAACTGGTTGATCTCTGAGGCTTGATCTTGCCCTTCTCAATCAACTGCTGCTATACTTTGGCTATCATCACTGCTCTCTCCATAGTTTGTGGCAATTGAGCTTGGATAACTGCTGCAATCTCAGCCTTTAAACCCCTTGTGAACTGAGTGATAAAGAATGTTTTGTCATATCCAGTATTGTGCATCTCTATCACAAACTGTAAGGACTCAAATTCTGAAGAATACTCCTCCACAGTTCCTATTTGCTTCAGTTCCAGCAACTCATTAAGAGCATGAATATAGTCATAGGCTCCAAATTTTGCTTCCACAGCATCCATAAACTTGTCCCAAATGTCCAACCCTCCTTTGAATCTCTGTACTTCCACCCATCTTCCTGCATTTTCCTTCATATATACAGTTGCAGTAGTAATCCAGAGGGACTCAGGGACATTGTAGATGCGAAAGAAATCCACACACTTGTGCCTCCACACCTTTGGATCCTTGCCCACAAACTCAGGAAAAGCCAATTTAGGTAGATTATGCCTATTTGTGAGAGATTTGTCATAAGACCCATGATATTGCCTATGAGAAGTGCCATATGGACCTGTGCCTTGCTGATCAGCCTGCTGATAAGGATCACCTTTGCGTCGAGCTCCCTGCTCTCGGTGCTGATGTGGCTTGGACATTTAAGGATGGGCATTGGTATTGCCTTGCTATGATGGCCGGTGCTGCTGCTGTGGCGGCACTTGTTCCGAAACCGAATCAACTGAACTAGTGTCATACTCTTCTTCCCCCATTCTCTGAATTGTGAGAAGTGCTACTGCCTTTCCTATTTGCTCAATCTGCTGAGCTAACTTGGACTGATCCTTGATCACTTGTTCCATTGCCTTCACCCCGAGCTCTTGATTCACTTGCATCTGCTGCTGAACTCGACTGATCTCCCCAACTTTCGAGAAAAGCAGATCTATGTTATCACTGAGTTGATTCCAGCGTCGATCTCCCCGTTCCTCTGCGTCCTCCATGGCCTTGAGGACAAATTGGGTCCGCACCGAAGGCTTGGGTAGTGCCGTGGTGGTCGTCTTCCGCTTCCTGTCGTCGAACCCTTCTCCCTTCGCCTCCAACTCAGGCAAGTCGGTTCAAGATTACTCCCTCCCCTCAAGCTCGCCTGAATCAATCTCCGCCTCGAGACTAGCGATTGATCAAGGAATTTTACACTCGAACAACGCCGAGCAACCCGAATCAAATCTAGCCTCCCGTCGTCGCCACCGCAACTCAAATCCATGTCGGCTCCCAGAATTTTACACTCGAACACCGTCGAGCAACCCTCGCCTTCACAAATCAGTCGCTAATTGGAAGAAGGAATCGACTGCTCAGCACTACTCGCCCGCAAATCGAACCGAGGTAGCGTAGGACTTATGGGAAATCAAAATCCGTGGCCAGTTCTACGCGACACATAGATCGATCTCAACCCGCCTACCCTTTTTTCGGTTCAGATCGACGGAATACGCGAATAGGTACTGGAAGCGCACCGAGGATAAACGTGTTTCTGATACCACCTGTCGGACCCGTTGCCGCGGCGATCGCCGGCGACGTGAGAGCAACACAGCAGATCGAGATCACAGGGATAGCAAACCAGTAGAGGAAAGGTTCCTTGCTAAAGCAGAGTTCATATTAGGAGTTCATAGTCTTCTTCGTTTACAAGCAACGGCTTATAAGCCAACACTCGATAGCTGCCAGGTTGGGCCCACATGCGGTGCCCACCTGTCACACACACGCATACGCTCTACGTTTACGTACTTCCATGTTTATGCCTTCACTTCTAGAGACACACCGGTAGTTGAGGGCGTGACACCGGCATGCTCGCCGCGGCCGTGGCGGCCGCTGTCCCGCCGGCGAATAAAGCTGGCTAGGTACGAGTCATCCGTGAACTAGATTTCTTCAAGACTTTTTGTGGCCATATTTATTGTTGGAATTATCTGTAACTAATTCAGTTCTGTCACAGGAGATGGGGTGTTTCTTAGAGTTGTGGGGCAGCAAGGGTCGATGCTGGGTACTCCCAATTGGAGGTGAGAATTTGCCTATTTTGCTTCGCTTCTTTGATAGTATCAGTAATTAGATTTTGAGTGCTGCCAATCGATCTAGGAGCAATAACGCATTCAGATCGGTGATGGTGTTGCTCATGACCAAATTAAAATCGGGGAGTGCAGGGAAGCTTTAGATAATTAGACCTTCAATTTTTAAACAAGGATTAGTTTAGTCATTGTTATGCATTGCTTCTTTGCTTTCCCAGAATGATTTTGTTTGGTCACATCGGTGAGGAGGAAGGGAAGGATGCATCAACAGCAGTGGCATCCGTCCAACAAGGAGCTCGCAATGATGCTTCAGGTGCGTCATCTTTACTTCCTTGATGGCAGCTTTGCTCCGGTTTTGCTGAATTGATTGCAACGTGCATTGTACAGCATTGCCAACAGTTGGTAGATGATCGATCGAGTTTTGGAGGACATGACATGGAATTGGGTGTTGATTAATCTTATTGATGCTGATACTCACATGTTTAAACTCCGGGTTACATTTAGTTGCTTGTGACGCTTAGATGATGTTTGAACCAGGTAGGCTGAGAAGTGTGCCTTCTATCCAGGTGCTGACTAATTTGCTCCCTTTGCTCTAAGCATAGTTTTGTAGTTGGGACACTCGGTGCTTTTGTTTGGTAAGGAGTGAGGTGGATCAACGTAGACACACATATATTCTGTGATACAAGGACTTTTCACTTCACTCCATCACTGGTTGGGTAGTGCAGGAACCTTTGTTCATTTAATTCGATGTATTTCTACTATTGCAAACAAATTGGTTTGGAGCTATATTGGGGATTTATCTATGGTTTTGCAGCAGACTAAAGAACATTTTTTGGTCCGGTTTGTTGAAATTTGCCTGCATTGCAGTACTAAAGTATTTCTGTAGATGGTTAATCACTGCATATTGCATCTGATGGATGAGTTACCTTTGCTATTGATCTAAGGGGAAGTTAGCTGATCTCATCAGATCAAAATAGAAACCATTAAGCCATATCAAAGATTATTTTACTATTTTCCTCATTTTCTTATTTAATAAACTCTTGAAACTTAGAGGTAGCCATATCAAAGATTATTTTACTATTTTCTAAATTTTCTTATTTAATAAACTCTTGAAACTTAGAGGTAGCCATATCAAAGATTATTTTACTATTTTCTAAATTTTCTTAATTAACAAACTCTTGAAACTTAGATGTAATCATTCCTATATGTAGCATAATTGTCATTTCAATAGTGTCCTATCATCTTAGCAGCCACCACATTGTTTCATAGTTACTAAAAAGCTTTCTCAAATCCCGCAGCAATGCGCGGTGAATCACCTAATTCTTCTATAAAATTCATGTATTGATTTTTGATACATTAAAAGTTTTTTTGTAAATTTTGTAGACTATTCATTTATTTGTAGACTATTCAGTTATTGTAAATATTAATTGTAATTAATATTTACAATAACTAAATAATTTTGAAACATATCTGAATTATTTAAAAAGGTCACGTATATCAATTGTTATATTACCTAAGATGTACAAAGAAACTAACAAAAACTTTGTGAACTCACTCCATAAAAAAAGAAAGATTTGTGAGGTTGAAACTCAAAAGCTCACTGCACCAAATGCTTTTGGAATAATGTGTACATACATTTTCTGTTTGTAAGGTGCCATGTGACATGGCACGGTCTCTCAAATTATATTTTGATAATTTATTTCTCTTATATTATATTGTTTATAGTTATGAGTTTATAATCATTGGAAAGTGCATTTGGTTGCAAATCTAATCATGTCAAACAGGATTGATGGGTAAATTTTTGGTCAAACATTATAAAGTTTATTTAAATATTGATATACGTGTGTAACTTATAAATAGGATTGTAGGGAGTAGATGACATTGATATTAAAAACTCATGCAAAGTATATAACAAATTATCTAAAATCACATATTCTTTTCTCAAAATAACCTCTCACCTTTCCATTTGCTTTCCCCAGTTACTTTTTTTTTGAGGAATTTTCCCTAGTTACTCTATTGGTTTTATACGCGCTCATAAAAATCAACCTACATGCTTAGGGGTTCCCAATTACCCACCGCAAAGTCACTTTCTTACGGTATGCTCCTCCGCCTCAGGATGTAAGGCACACACGTAATTCAAGATTCAAACTTTGAAATATTTGACCAATTAATAGTCTTGTGTAATAAAATTTTGTCTGACAAATATAATATAATTAAATTTGTGTTAAAAAATATTTTCATATGACTATAATTTTATTGTTATAAAAATTATTTTCTATGAGATATTAAGAGTTAAATGTTAGTATTGGTGACCGTGCCAAGTTTGACCGTGCATTATATCCTGAGATTGAGGGAGTATGAATTCCACCGTCCATAGCAAGGGTGGAGATTTGCCGTGACTTTATATTCCTTATGCTGAGAATTGAACTTTCGATTATGGTGTTTCATGGGGACTCCTTTTCCGAGCATCTTTAAAAATAGTCAAAATTAACTCTTTATTAGACTCCCCATTGGAGTCTCTAAAGATTTCTTTCCATATTAAGTTGCTCACCCAACATACTTTTCATTTCTCACTCTCCGAATCCCAATGACTTCTTCATTCTCGCCCTCCGCACACTAACATGTGGGATCCATTCGTCATCTCCTCCCTTCCCCTTTATCCTATCCCTCTCCTCTCTGCTCCCACTAGCCTCACTCTCTCCCTCTCCTCTCTGCCTTCTATTTCCCTCTCCCCCGACGACACCGACCCTTCCTCCCTAGTCAGATTCGGGTGGTGCCCTCCTTGTCCTTCTTCTCTTCCAGCCTTGACTGGCGCCCTTCCTCCTCCTGCTCCCCTCCTCGCCCCACACTCACGACAACGCCTCCCTCAGGCCTACCTGACATGCTTCCTCCTCTCCGCAGTGCGTAAGTGGTCCCACATGCTCCTTTTGTGCTGCTGCAGCTCCTTCCCATTGCCACCCCTACTTCCCGCACTGTACCTTACCCCTGTGCGTGGGACCTCCTAGATGGAGAGGCGAATGAAGAGTCTAGACGGGTCACCAAATTTGGCAAGCATGGAGGAGTTTGGAGAGCTGGTAAGAATAGCTTGTCATATAACAAGTCTCTTGAACCACGAATTTTTGGTTTAGAGAGTCGTGTAGCTTAGATCTTGGAATTGCAAAACTTAGCCTTGTAAAGCTTTTGCAGTTGGGAACCAACACACCCAAAAGTAGCAAAAAGTGCATTAGACCATGTACCAACACTCCCATCTTTATGCAAAAATTTTGGTGCATCTAAACAACTCTTTCAAAAGTTACAAAGTTTACATTTGGTGGTAAAGAAAGTTTGCAATTTTTTTTGCAATCTAAACAAGGGCTAAGATGGGTTCTATCTTCTCGATTTATGACCTGCTTGTTGATGGATCTTAGAGCAAATATTTACCATCAACTTTATCCAGGAATCGTAGACATATGGGTTTATCTCTAACCAGTTCTACGAGTTTTGGTGATAATGTTTTTTGAGAGAGCAGAGGTGTAATGGGCCCAGAAGTAAAGACAAACACCACATCTGCGCACCGGCCCATTCTACCCATCAAAGAAGGCTCATAAACAAAGATTATCCGGGCTAAAACAACCCAAGACTCACGTGCCTCAACCAAGGCCCAACCAGAGAGCCAACTCTACCCTTTGTACATAAGGACGATCCACGGGGACTTAGAAGCCCATAACCGAGGGAAAATCATCATAACAATGCACCAGACCCTCAGTACCCACATGAGGGCCCACTAGAGAGTGTCCAGGATGAAGGGCGGCACGAAACGACACCAACATGGTTCGGTCGAAATACTGGTTCGCCCGAACCATTATTGAGGCCATTTCGGCACATCTTTGGTGAGAAATCTCCTACCGACGTACTGAAGACAGCTGCATATGACCCCGGTCAAATGGGTCAACCCATGGGTCAGCCGAACCAATGGTTTGACCGAACCGCCATTGGCTCTGTTGGCACCAAGTTTTGGTGCCAAGATCTCCCACGCAATCACTATGGCAGTGGACGTGGAGTTGGTGGCAAGATACCCCCTAAAACCGCCTCTCCACCCCTATATAAGGAGGCCCTCTTCCCCTCATTTAACACACAATTGTAGAGAGAAGAGAGTAAAAGAGAGGCTCCACTTGTATTAGAGTAGAGAGCGTGCGGAGCAAGATTCCGGAGGAGAGCTGGAGTTTTTGACCTCCCTCCGCTTGTACTTCGACGGGTGCGAGCGCTTGAGTGAGCACCCGAGACTTCTACGGTGGTGAGTACCTAGTAAAGTTATATTCATGTTATTATTCGCTTGCGGGATCATCGCTCGTCCATGTGGCGGAGGCTTTGGCCTTAGGACTCTAGCTGTGACGCCCCAGGTTTTCATTTAGGGTTAATTAATGCTAATGACCTAGTCAACCAAGTCAAACACGTTGACTTTGGTCAAACCTTGGTCAACCGGGGTCATCACCTCGAAAACCTAGCCAACAAGCATTAATGGTCAAACCTTGGTCAAAGCATGGTCAAAATTCCTAGTTAACCCTAGTGCACATAAGTCATCTCTATAAATTTTGCCACGTTCTCAAAACTTCATTTGAACACTTCAAAATCGTCCAATACAAAAGTTGTACATCTTTTCCGGGAACACAACTTTCATTTTTGGCTGGCATTCAAATTTTGATTGTAAGTTGTTCAAAATCGTGGTCAAAGGCAGACATTGTGTCTGCCAGGCGCCCAGAAAAACCTGAACTTGGCATGCTTTTTGTGCCAAATCCTTTGATTAAAACACCTGGGTGCCTTTGTAGAAGTTGTAGAGGGTTATGTGGGCTACAACTTTGGCATAAACTTTATCATGCACTTTAGTTGCAAAGTCTTGAGAATTTCTACAGTGAAACATGAACGGTTGCAACTTTTGTGCTCTGGCGTTCCAGGGCGTGCACCGGCAGTGCCAGGCCGCGCGCCTACACAACGCCTGGGCCCACACGTCGAGGGACGTGTTTCCCCATGTGCACGGTGGGACCGCCGAAACTTCAACCCTTTTGCTGGCGCCACACGCAGCGCACAGGCGGCGGCAGCATCAACCTCGCCCGCCCGCCCGGCCGATCGCGACAACATCGCTGCGCCTTCCATGTTGCCGTGACTTGCTCCGGACGACGACGTGCCCTCCCTCATTCGCCTATAAGACGGTGCACCCAGCTTCCTCGTGCATGCACGCACAGACCGTGCCGCCTGGGTCACCGCCGTCTACCATTGGAGGACGCACGGTGAGTTTCCCCTTCCAGATATCCCCTCCATCACATGAGCTTCCCAACCTTCTCTCTAACCCCCAGTAAACCTTCCCGAGCCATTTGTTGCCCAGGACGAGGTCCCAGTTCGCCGGAGCAACCACCTCCACGGATGCCGCCGCCTGACATCGCCGCCCGTGCTCACCGATGCCGTCCCGACCCGAACTCCGGCCATCAATCGAACGCACGTGTCCACGTGGACCTCCGCCACCATTTCCCGGCCAAGACCGGCGCCGCCGTCATCGGAATCCGGCGCTCCCCGCCGGCGGACGCCTCGAGGACCACATTGTAAGGACAAATTTCTCCACCAGGTGTTTTCTGTAAACCAAGGGCGTTTTTGTGAAGAATAGAATCTTTCTAAGGTCCCGGATGCAAATAGATTCTTGGTTTCTTTTGAATAGATCCAGTGCCTTTGAAAAATCATAGAAAATCACAGAAAAATGCAATACCAATTTTTTGGGGTTCCATATGAACAGAACTACATCCTTTAGAAAACTTGTATGTACTTTTGATGAGTAGTTTTTGAAATAAAATCCAAACTCAGTTTGAATGTGTTTGTTCATAACTTGAAAAGCAAATGTGTTCGTTCATAACTTGAAAAGTACTCCTGTGCTGAGCTTGATTTTTGGATATGTTGTTAGTCATGACTAGTATAGGCTAGCTCTATGTTTTTGCACAAAGTTACTGAGTGAATCTTTAGTTACGATTTATTTTGTATTATGCTAGATCTGTGTATATATTTTTGAACAGCTTCATGTGAATGCTTTTTGTGTCTTATCTTGTGGCTATCATCTTGTTAGGCTTAGATGTGCCTCTAGTGAATTTATCATGATTTTATGAACTGTCTGTCTATACGTTTCTGAGTTATGTTGGTGTATAGGTTTAATTTCATAGCTCATGTTCTGATGATCTAGTGATACTTATCTTTGGGCTAGATGATGTTTGTGTCATCTTTATGCTGTAGGAGAAAGTTGGGCTACAGATTAGTTATGTATATCCCTATATTAATTCTTCATGCATGGCTAGGCTTAAAATTGTTATTTTTGTGTAGCCTGATAGAAATAGTTTCTGGAGCTAATTTTTGGTGTGTAGCCTAGTTATATTCCAGAGAGCCTTTGTGTAAATTTTGAGCTCCAGTGCATGAGTAGTTTTCCCTATAATAATAATTCTTTCTTTTGCTAGTAATAACTTGTCGTATTTTTCATGCTTAGGATATGGCTCAGTTTTCTATGAAATTTTGGTAGTAGCTCTGTTGTTGCAATGTGTACTTGTACAAAATTTCTCACTGTGATAAACTGCATAGTTTAAACAGAATGATTTTTGGAAAGAATCAAGTAATAAAAAAAGAGAAATAAAGAAATCACTCTTTTAAGGACTTATGTGTGTTTCTTCTTAAGATACACCCCTGATAATTCACTTTAAACCAACTTGGTTGTTTTGTGAAGAGAAATAAATGTGTCTAAATAAATGTGCACACAATCACCAGCAAAATAAATATTAATAAATGGTTGCTTACTTTTCTTTATGGAACAATATGCTGAATATACATTCTTATCTAGGTGAATGTGGTCAACTTTGCACCCTATGTTTGTCATGTGATGTTTTGTAATTAAATAACTTAACTTCACCAATTAATTCTTGCATATGCATCCTCGGTGTAGAACCTATGATGGTAACTACGAGTTCGTCCCGGAACAAGGTGACGGACCGTTCGAGGAAGTGGTGAACGTCGTGGAGCACAACGAGACCCAAACCAAAGTTTGGAAGGGCCAAAGGGCCTACTTAGACTAACATCCGCTTGAAAGGCAAGCCTCGGTTTATCATTCACCTATATGTTTTCTTTTTAACTTCTGAATTTATCTCTGAATATCTTTGTGTATTTACATTTAGGAGTTGATTTGAAACCCTAGTTGCATGATTCCCAAGTACCTATGATCTTTTACTAGTATGCTAGGTCGCTAGTTGCTATGCACTAAGGACCCGGTACAAGACGAGTGATGTACTTCGCTCGCGAGAATAGGTTCTTATGTTGGAATCATAAGATTTGTTAAATTGGATTTCTCACGTGGTAAGAGCATGGGATTCTGGGCTCCGGTCCAATGGTTAAGAGATTAAGCGTTTGAACGTACTAAACATTTGTCGGAAATGGGTACGGTAAGCCTAGTACCTAAATGATGCGGTGCGGGAACTTTAGGTTACTATTCTTGGGTTGCGGCCCCAGGCTAGCTACCTGTGGTGCATGTGTGACTCTGGACGCTGGTGTGAGACGTGCCAGATAACCTTGTACCTAGGACTGTGGCATCCGATCCCAATCCGAGGAATGACGGGAACCGCCTGGTTGAATGAACTCTTTGTGAGGGCATTCTCCTGTATGTTTAGGTCCACCTTGCAAGGTTATTAATCGATCAATCGTCGGTCTCTCACCGTTATCCAAGAGTGCTTAATTGTCTGGCCATGATAATCCCTTTATGATGGAATATTGGTAAACTTGATGTTTGATTAAATTGTATTGCACAACTCATGCTTGCAATAGTTGCTTATCTAGTAATGAATTGATATACTAGAACTTGAGCTAAAATATTGAAAGTAAGGATTAACTCCTTAGTAGCGTTTTGGCAAAACAAACCCACTAGCCAAAAGCCAAGCATGATTAGAGGTTAAGTCTTTTATTTTAGATGGTAAGCCTTCTTTGAGTATTAGTATACTCAAACCTTGCTATAAATGTTGTTTTCGTGTGATAATGTTTGGCTGGTGAAATCCCACCCATTTGAGCCGGACTGGTGGATGACGAGGAGTAATGGTGTTATGGGTGGCCTCCCAGGATGCCAAGTTATCGTTTAGTGTCTTTCAAACTCTGAACCATTTACTTTTCATGTCAAGAACAATGGTTGTAATAATTTGACCCTACGGGGAAATTTGGATTAATTTGTAAGGTACTCTAGACTTTCCTTCGTGGGAGTTTTAATGTATGTGTGTCCGATCCTCTGTGTGTTATACAAGTGATTTACCGGGCTTTGACCCGGCAACACTCAACGGGATGATTCTTTATTATCGCTTATTGGCCAAATGGAGTGGTTTAGGCGATAATACGGAATTATCTTGGGTGGGGTTGTCACACTAGCTGTCGGCAGAGTCTGGCCGTGGTCAGAGTTGAGGTAGCTAGCGTACATGTGGTGTCTAGGCTATATATCTCCTTTTTTTGCATACCTATTCGACGGTCTGAGGGGTAGGTGCACGGGTGGTGACAGCCCCATGGATCCTTCTAGTCCCCCACCAGAGGGTAGTGTGTAGAGCTAATGGCTGGAGATGCCTGGCAGACCAGGGATAAACCGGTGCCCGAAGTGAGCGAGTAGTAGCCGGAGTATACCCTTTCTTTGTGCTTTTCCCGTAGATTTCCACGCTACCCAGACTACCCTTTCATCCTCTTTCTTCTCCCAGGACTAGTAGACCGTTACACCTCTATTCCCTGAGGAAAATATGATACCCTGAATACTTCCGTTGAAGTGCTACAATTGATACCATCCGTACGCTTGCGGATTTATTCGTGATGTAAGAAATATCAACAAGCATTTCTGACGCTGTTGTCGGGGAACGGTTGCTGTAGTTGTCTATGAACCTAGTCTACCTGTGTATCCTTTGTTTTACCTTTCTTTTATTTTATCATTATATCATGGAAAACCATTCTACCCATCATACCTTTTACCAAAAACCTTACGACCCTAAGGACTAGTTCTCAGAGCCACCAACCTCTTCTAGTCCAATCACAGCCTCTACCTATGAACTTCGTGCTGGCCATATGTTGGCATTTTTGACATGTCACCGAAGTTTTACCTTCAGCAAGAGCGTCAGAAACGACTGGTTGAAGGTTTTTGTGGAATCACCACTGGGGTGATGTTTTATGAAATTAATTATAAAAAGATATGTTGAGTGGGCGCTCTTAATAGTACTACCGAGTACATGACTCGATAATAAAATCAAGGAGCGAGCCTTATTGATGGGGTGAGATGTATCCGCAAGCATACAAATACATACTTTATTATCCGGTTGTAGCATTTCACCCATGAGTATTCCCAAGGGTATCGTTATTTATATTTTACTGGAAGATGGACTTATGAAAATGTATATAAATATATATGTGTGTGTATAATCGTGTCGTATGGATATGTCAGATACAATCCAAAGACAATATGAATAAGTAAAGTGTACCAAAGCTTAATTAAGGGGTAAGCAAGGAATTGAGTATAAGATTATATGATATGATCGGGTGACACACACATGACCATCATCTCAGATAAAGAATAAAGAATAAACTAAGGTTAGCAGGAGCAGGGCACTAGAGTTGTCCTTAGTTTGTATATACTAGCGAAGCATACACCATACAGTTAGTCTAGATCTATCCTATTGCGCCGAGGAGAACACACTTCCCTGGTCTGCCAGGGTAGCACGTCTTTATGTACCTCCAACACCCGTAAACTCACGTTGGGGAATACAAGGGATGTACGGGGCTGTCACCACCTGTACACCTACCCCGACACACCGTGGAATACGGCCACCCGAAGTGGATCCTACAGCACCGAGCACCACACTCACGACCATAATCACTACTCTAGCCCCTCCGGCACCCGAGCCATGATGACCCACAGGCTTAAGGCTAGAGCAAGCCCAAAAATACACCCTACCGTTACAATAGAGCAAACCTATACTAAACATACTAGTATAGCACATGAAAGCATATGATAAGGTATAACATACTACAAGAGTAGAAATACCGAACTTTGTATAAATACGAAATGTATGAAGAGAGTACATAGCCATACCATAGGCCGGAGGTTGAGCCAACCGACCCGAGGCGATTGCTAAGCACTACTAGCAAGAATGCACTAGGCCTAAGCTCTACTAACTAGGCTAAAGATTACAAAGGGAGAGAGAGACTCCTTGTGTGGTGTGTGTCAATGAAGGGGGGTGGAGGCCACCTTATATAGGGGTGGAGAGGCGGCTCTCGGGACTCACACACACCAAGGCAGCTCTAGAATAGGCACATACAAGTCTACAACTCCTAGAGACAAGCCACGAATCAATGAGCGGAAGCACAAGACAAGAATCAAAGCACTTAGCCAAATCTGGACAAGCTAGGCGCGACCGTCCGGATGGTACGGTGATGAGACCGTCCCGCTGGGGTTTGTGGTCGATCTTTCGATGAGAGGCGTGGGGGATAACTCGATTGAAGGAGACGACGTTCACGGCCCAACTACAACCTTTCCAAGGATGTGCCTTAGCAACCGATACACCACCTCCTATGGCTGCAGCGATCTTGTGGAGCGCGTCAACCGCCACTAGGGCCGCCAGTTGGGAGTTTTCCCCTTTCTTCTTCCTCGCCTCCTTCACTGCTGCCGCTGCCGCTTCCTCTTCATCCTCGCGTCTTCTGCGCGCGCGCCTCTTTCCTTCTTCGAATCCAACCTCGAGCCCGCTTCTCGTCGCCGTCGCCATGTCGAACTGGGAGTGCTCCACCGTCACCTTCCTGCAGCTCGACCGGCTCGTCTCCATGGGCCTGCTGCTGGTGCGCACTAAAGCCGAGAGTGGAAGCTTCCCGGGCTCGAGACCTCCCCCCAACCCCCACCGGGGTACATGGTCTCCTTCGTGGCTTTCCACAAGCGTGGCTTCTCCATTCCCGCCGGACGGTTTATCCGCGCCGTGCTCGAGGAGTACGGGCTACAGCATCTCAACCCCAACGGCATCTAGCAGATGGCGGCATTCGAGGTGCTGTGCGAGGGGTACCTGTGCGTAGAAGCCCACTGGCACTTGTTTAGGTGCTTCTTCATGTTCGTGTGCCTGAAGGATAATGGTCATCCGACAGCAATCGGGTGCGCTGGTCTTCGGGCGAAATAGGGGAGGTCGGAGGCGTACATCCACAGCACGCTCCTCGGAATCCGCTCCCGGCGTACAACGGCGACTGGTTCGAACATGCGCCGGACAAGTGGAAGTACAGGCCGGAGAAGAAGGACTGGCCGAGGCTGCTCCAAAGCGGCTGGGATGTGCTCGAGGTGCTCCGCTCCCGTGGCGTGGACCTGGTAGCCGTCATCTGCGGCTACCACGCGAAGGGGATCATCCCGCTCCGGCGGCAAACCCTTCGCATTTACCAAATGCCGGACGATCGGGCCCCCTTCGAGGGGACAGTGACGGCCGACCCCCTGCCCTCGGAGGACGAGGTCCAGCACCGCGTGGCGCAGGCAACCGGGATCGCGCATGTGGTCTGGCTGTCGGCGAATCTGCTGCCGATGATCCCTCACGAGGCCACTGTGGCCCTGGTAAGTTTTCCTTTTCATTTTCCGATCTGTTTGGGATTCGGCGTTGGTCTCTGATCTTTTATGTCCGCTAGATGGCGAACACAGACGTCGCCCCCGCGCGAGCTCTGCTTATGGAGGACTTGGCACAGAACCACTTGGCCGTCGTGGCACATAAAAGGCGGGCCAAATGTCGGAAGGCGTGGCAGCAAGAGGAGACCGCGATACGGTCTCAGAACTCCAACCGCGCGACGCATTGGCAAGCTCAGGACGCGAACGTGTCCCCGGAAGAGGATCCCTCACCATCGCCCCCGTGGACCTATGACGAGAGCTCTGATTTTGATTGGAGGGACGAGGGGTCATCTCCGCCCGCGCCGTCACCCGCTAAGACGGTTCCCGTACCGCACGCCGCGGAGGCGAGCTCGAGCCGGCGGTCATCGCACTGATCTTCTCGGGAGGGGGGGCAGTTCAAAATTCATGCTCGTTCCCCCCAAGTGACCACCACCCCCGAGGAGAGGAGGGACTCCTCCCGACGCGGTGACTCTGCTCGTCGGTCGTCGGGGCGCGACGCTTCGTCCCGCCCTTCCTCCGGCAACCAGTCATGCCAGAGGTCGCGTTCCCTGAGGAGGCGCTCATCGCGGGAGGACAGGGCCGCGTCGAGGACTTCTCCCCTACTCGGGGCACAGGGAGAAGGGTTGAACGTCCCCGCGTGCCGCTTCCAGTCGGTGGTCATTGCGGGGGCCGACTCGACTGCCGTCAAGACTTCCGCTCTGCCTGCGCGGAGCAAGAGGCCTGCCCCTACCCCGAGCTCGACCTCCACGAGCTCAAAAACGGGCCCGCCTCATCGCGTCGAGGTAGGTTCTGACTTGTTAGTTTCCGACTAGTTGCTGAGTTACTCGGGATGTATTTTTTTCATATTCATCTTGCTTTGGTGCTTCTGTGTTCCAGCTGCCCTCTGCCCAGCATGATGAAGTCGTCGGCCAAGAAGACGCTGCGCCGGGACGCGCAGGTGACCCTCGGGGCACCCCCGTCGGTTGCCCCGCCGCCGATCCCTTCATCGAGACAGACCAGCGAGGAGGCGGACGAGAGGACCACGACCCTGGAGGCAGCGGTCCCCCCAAGGGGCACCGAGAGCCCCGCGAGTAGCGGCTTATCACTGAGCCAGATGGGTGTGGGGGGCGCCCCCACAGAAGAGGAGGTCTCTGCCTGTCAGGCCGAGCTAGAGAGGTGTCTGTCGGGGCTCGTGGCGCCAGCCCCCGAGGTGGCTGCCCTGACAGACAACATCGTCATCAAAACATAGCAGGTCGCCCCTGCCTCCGAGGAGATCCCGATCATGAAAAATGTTGTCGTGATCGAGGATGCCATTCCCGTCGTGTCGGCGGTCCCATCAACTGCGTCGCTGACGGTCGGTGCTGCTCCCCCTCCCGAGGCGCCAGAGATCGTTGAGGTTCTAGAGTCTCCTCCCGCCGCTCAAGACACCGTGAGTCCCTTTGCGGTAGCGGAGGAGATACTGCTGGCCCCGACTTGGGAGGTTGGGGAGTGCTCGAGAGGTTCGTGCTCGGTTCCGTCCGCGTCCCAGGAGTCGGAGGAGCCGTGTCTCCTCTGGTTGGTGCCGGTCTCGCGGGTTGAGGCCTGCGTCGACTCTGATGTCGACGAGGGCGTGGAATCCTTGGCCTGCCGGAATCTCGATAGGGGCCTGCGCCAGACCGAGCGAGCGCTCAGGGAGCTGATCCTTCCCGCCACGAGGGTGAGTTATCGATTCTCTCGTTTCCTTCCTCCATTTGTTCTTCGATCCTGTCATCCTTGCTGAGCGTGGCATTTCTCATGGTGCAGGAGCTTGTCGGGTGCGGCGCTGACAAGTCTCGTGCCGTCAAGGCGCTCCGGGCGGAGAAGTTGCAGCTGGAGGCGCAGCTGGCCGCGACCCGCCTTGTTGCTGCGGCTGTCGAGGCCAGCAGAGCAATAGAGCGGGCCACCCTCGAGGTGAGGGTGAAGTCTGCGGAGGACAACACGGGCGCTGTTCAGTCGAAGAAAACTGCAATGGAGAAAGCAGCGGCGGAGCTGCGATCAAATGCCGAGGTTGCCGCCTGAGCCGCCAGCCAGAGAAGCGGAGCTCGAGGCGAAGGTGGGACGGACCGAGTTTGACCTCTAGAGGCTCGCAAGAGGGTGGCAGCCCTGGAGGCCCATGTCAGTGATGCCGCCACCGAGGGGACTATGCTCCACGAGGTCGCCCAGAAACGCGAGGAGGAGATTCTCAGTGAGTGACTCGTGGCCTTCACATCTTTTTCTTCCTGCGCAGTTTGTGGTTTATGATGTCATCTTGATTTTTGTGTGGGCAGGCCTTCGTGTGACCCGCGATGACCTGTTGAAGTAGGTCGTGGACAAGGAGAGCCTCCTGACCACGCACTTCGTCAAGAACCAGGAGTTGGTGAAACTCACCAACGAGCTCTCTGACAAGATGAAAAGTACAAGGCACACCCTCACTTTCCCTCACCTTTTCTTGACAAAGATTTTAGCTGAAGTTTGTTCTTTTCCCTTCCTCAAAGCTTATCGCGGAGCTCGATAAGTCTAGGAAGTCCTGCGAGGAGACCCAGAAGACTCTCGAGGAGGTGCAAGGGGTTCGTGATTCCATGGCACGAGCTCTTACAAGGGTGTTGATGGATCTTGGGGTCGGCCCTGCTCCCTCCTTGGTGGAACGCCTCGTTCTTGCCGTCGTGACGTCCGGCGTGCATTGGATGTGGCGCACGACGTGGTGCGCAAGGTGGTCGCCATGTTCCTGTCGCACTACCCAGAGCTAGACCGTCAGTCGTTGAGCGATGGGTGGGCTCCCAGCTATGAGGATGAGGAGTATGATGCCTTTGAGACAGGCTCCGTCGACTTCACAGATGCCATGACCGCCAATGCTCTGTACAATCTTGGCCTGTAGAGAGAAACAATGTAGCCTCTGTTGATAGAGGGGGAGTGCCCGATCTTTCAGTGAATGGAGATAAATTCAATTTGGTGGACGTTGACCCTCACGATCCAACTACGACGAGCGAGCTTGAAGCGCCAATGCAATCGCTGAATCAACTCCCGATGGTTACCAACCTTGCCGGTGTAAAGTCAGCCTGATCATGAAGATCCTTTCCTGCACGCAATCGAAGAACAAACAAGAAAAAGAGGCTAGCAATCTTACTATCACTCGAAGGTGGAGTCTGCAATACACGAAGGCAGCGCTATGCGGCTGTTCGGTTGTAGCTAAAGCTAACTTGTAAAACAAACTCGAGTTCTAAATGCGACGACTACTAAGTATATGAGGACGGGCATCCTAGGGTTGGGGGCGACTTAGGATGGGCGCCCACAACTTGGGCTTAAGGCCCAACAAGCCGGCGACGCAGCACCTTAGCAGATTCTGGACGTCAACTTCTTTCGACGATTCCTGTTGACTCGGGACAAATTTGGGCCTGAACCAGTGCCATTGGAAGCTTTATGAAATTCTGCTTCCAGCCATATAAAGAACGTCCAAAACCGACTTCGTATGCGACCTGGGTGTTGTTTTTAGTGCGCACTGGTCCTGGACTCCGAACTGGGCTCGAACTTGAATTGCTTTGGGCCTCCACCTTGGGGACTCGAACCAGATTAGCTTCGTGCCTCCTCTTCGACTTGGACACCCTTCCTAGACTTCTTCTACTCCATTCCATGCACCAATCATGGTCGTATGCATGGGTGTCATGTCCTCATCATTTTCCCCTTGAAGAAAAGTCGTCCTCGACGTCGAGTGTACGTGAAAACGATCCTGCACAACACAAGGGAGAACGGGGTTGCGGAAATAAAGCTAACCAAAATAATTGTGAGGAGGGATGTCACCATGTTTCCAAATGTGTATCATGTCATGTCGCATCAAATTTTCAGCATCTCTGGAGATGTCGTTATCGAAAGACGCATAAGGTTTTGCATTACTATCCTGCAAAAGATTAGTACCAACAAAAGACACAACACGAATGACTGGTTGATTGGAAGAAAATTTAGCACTAAGAATCATAGGGAGCCACCAGCAATGTGTCCCTTCATGCGAAACAAAACTACTAGAGGAACATGTGAATATGTTTGTATGATGGTTACCCTCTAATCGATCACAATCTTGCACAACAAAAGGAGAATTCAGATTTGTACAAATATAAACCCAGTGTACCATATATCTTTGTTGTTATATTTGCCAATAACATGATATGAATGTCTAGACAACCATGGCAAATCAGTATATGCAAAAAGTCTCTCTTCTAAACAATCTAGATTACACAAATCATCAAATTCAATGTAACCCAAGGTATGTAAAGAAGACAACAAATGTAGCTCATCATTTTTACTATCAACATGCATAATATTTTTATTTTCAGCAGTAGCATGTAAAACTGAAGTTGTAGCACACAATTCATCTTTATCACAAAAAACATCAAGCAAATCACCATGTGACAAAGATAAATCAAGAGATGGTTCCACTGTGAATTGCTCAACTAAAGCATGATTTGTGGAAAAATTCAGCACATTAACAAAATTCTCACCTTGCGTGAATGTAGCACCATGGGCATTACCTATGTTCTCAGTAAGAGTATTCGGTGCATTGTGGAGTGATGGTTCTGAATTTGTACATGAGGATGCGTCTGCAGGTTTGGTCGTCCTCTCGAGCGATGTAGCAGTGGGCGTGGATGGCGCAGGGAGAGCGGCTGCTGAGTTGGATGTCAAGCTTCTTCCTGCAAAAGAGTTAAAATATGTCTTCGAGTGACATCCCTGCACTTCACGTTTAGCTTTGCAAGCATATCCAAACAATGTGGTCATATCTGCATATTCATTATAATCTAGGATGTCCTAAATTTCGTGGTTCAAACCACCACGAAAACATGCCTTTGCAGCATCAATTTTCCCTTATAACCCACACTGAATCATGTCTTTTTGTAACGCCTGGTAATAGTCCTCCACAGATTGAGAACCTTGCTGAAAACGCAGCATTTTTTAAGCAAATCTTGAGCATAATAAGAAGGTACAAATCTATGTCGCATAGCAGCTTTTAATTGATCCCAACTGGTTGAAATTGTACTCGGATGCCTTTGTTTATAATCATGCCACCACATTAAAGCAAAATCCATAAATTCACTAATAGCAGTTTGAACTTGAGAATTAGCAGAAATATCATGGTATGAAAATTGATGTTCAACTTCTAATTCCCAATCAAGATATGCAGCAGGATCATATTTGCCATTATAAGGTGGAATTTTAAATGTAATCTCAGCAAATGAATCATTACTGGAATGGTGGAGCACACTGCGGGCATGGTCTCGGCGGTCTCCGTCGTCCTTCTGCAACTCTGTGATCGTTGTGTGCAATGCATCGAGTCGTGCCACGACAGTGTCGAGTGTGGTCTTAGCGGTCATCGTGCGGTCGGCGTCGAACAGCTCGCCGATGAAGTGGTCGCCGAATCGGCGTGCATGTAATCGTCCCGAATGTCGCGGCAAGTCCACCAACTCGTGTCTGCATGTCCTGTAGCTGGTCATCCCTCTTGTCGCCGCCTGCCATGGTTAGCACAAACACAAAAACAAAAGCAGTGACAAAACAGGGGCGCTCAAACTAGTGATGTTATCAAATTCTTATACGTTCTTACCACGCACACAGGGGCGACCTGCAACCAACCGGTGGAACCTGTGAAAGATTGGAGGAGCGATTGCCTGGAGAAACAAAATCTGCTCGTCGTAGAAATATGTGGAGTTCTGGGTAGGCTGCACTCAAATCAAGGATTAGCACAATCAAACAATATTGCAAAGTTGAATAAGAGTGCTAACACGAACAAACGTTGCTAAAAACGAGTGCAACAGTGGAAGGGAACAAGAAAAAAAATGAACGGGGGGGGGCAAGGCGCGGTTCTGTAGGGTTGAACCGCGAGTAGGGGAAGGGAGCCTCGCAATGCCCACGAGATTTTTGTGAACCGAGGGGGGTAGGCAAAAAGAAAAACTCGCGGTTCACCAGGGAGAAACCGCGACCAGGGTTCGGCGCCTCGCGTCGCGGAGGGTCGCGACCAGGGGAAAAGATGAGCGCGTGAAGGCTCGGGGTTGGCCACCGAGCGGAACGTGTCCGTCTCCCGTTGGACTTCTCTTTTGTTTTTTTTGCTTCCTTTTTTGCTTGCTTTCTTTTTTTGACTTTCCCTTTTTTTGATAACTTTTTTTACTTGCCAATCACTGGAGGGAGGGTGATCACGCGAGGGGGAAGTCACGGTGTATGCGAGACGCGACCAGGGAAGCCCACGACGCGAGGAGGGGCGACGCGAGGGGAGGGTGTGCGGCGTGGCCGCGTGGGGAAAAAGAAAGAGCAGCGGAGATGAAAAAGAAACGGCGGCGAAAACTAGGGTTTGATGAGAAGAACAAAAGCTAGCACAAGAAACCAGCAATGATTGAACAAACAAGCACACAAACTCAACAAAGCAAATTATTGAATGAACGTGCAAGGCTAAAAAGGTTGCTGGGATAAGGATCTAACCTGAAAATAAATTTTTGTTTGGTTTTTTGGACAGTAGGAAGGTAAAAACACTCGATAAAACTCACCGATCAACCTGGAAAGCTGATACCACTTGATAGAGGGGGAGTGCCCGATCTTTCGGTGAGTGGAGATAAATTCGATTTGGTCGTCGTTGACCCTCACGATCCGACTACGACGAGCGAGCTCGAAGCGCCAATGCAATCGTTGAACCAACTCCCGATGGTTACCAACCTTGCCGGTGCAAAGTCAGCCTGATCACGAAGATTATTTCCTGCACGCAATCGAAGAACGAACAAGAAAAAGAGGCGAGCAATCTTACTATCACTCGAAGGTGGAGTCTGCAATACACGAAGGCAGCGCTATGCGGCTGTTCGGTTGTAGCTAAAGCTAACTTGTAAAACAAACTCGAGTTCTAAATGCGGTGGCTACTGAGTATATGAGGAGGGGCGTCCTAGGGTTGGGGGCGATCTAGGATGGGGCGCCCACAACTTGGGCTTAAGGCCCAACAAACCGGCGACGCAGCACCTTGGCAGAATTCTAGACGTCAACTTCTTTCGATGATTCCTGTTGACTCAAGATGAATTTGGGCCTGAAACCGGTGCCATTGGAAGCGTTATGAAATTCTTCTTACAGCCATATAAAGAACATCCAAAACCGACTTTGTATGCGACCTGGGCGTCGTTTTTAGTGCGCACTGGTCCTGGACTCCGAACTGGGCTCGAACTTGAATTGCTTTGGGCCTCCACCTTGGGGACTCGAACCGGATTAGCCTCGTGCCTCCTCTTCGACTTGGACAGCCTTGCTGGAGTTCTTCTACTCCATTCCATGCACCAATCATGGCCGTATGCATGAGTGTCATGTCCTCATCATCTGTAACACCCTTGGTGTTTATCTCTTTTAATCAAGGAGTCAACCTAAGCTAATGGTGTGTAGAGGGAAATCGAGCAAGTTTGGTTAAAACACCATAAGGAGCAAAGCTTGGTCTGAACTTAATTTCAGTTTTCACATAAGAACTTGAACTTTTGCCAATATGAAAGTTGTCACCAAGGTTCAGGAACTCAACTTTGTAGATTGGCACTTTTTGAAATTCGGGATGAAAAGGGAGTTAAACCCTATCTAACCAATCAACTTCCTAAAGGCTCTTTTGAGGTCTTTTGATGGCTTGGCTATAATTTCAAAATTTTATATGACAACTTCAAAATTGGCCAATGTGAAAGTTGTTGGATATCTCCAGGAAAACTTTTCCTCTTTTGGATGGAATTTGAGATTTTGAGTAGAAAGCCCTCAAAAATAGAGTCAAACCCTTATAAAATGGTCAAACCCTTATTATCATATGACCCTTCTTTGTTGTTCTAGATATATCCCAAAATTTTCCTTAAATACTAAAATTCTGCCAATATAAAAGTTGTGCAGAATTTCCAGGGACACATTTCATCTAATTACCGGCATTTCAAATTCTAAGTGGAAGATGCTCAAAAACTTGGTCAACGCTATTATGAATAGTAATCTGAGCTGAGAAAATCCCAAACTTGGCACGTGATTTCTGGCTAATCTATTCAAAATTCCACTGGTCGACCTTTGTAAAAGTTGTAGAGGATTGTCTCATCTACATCTCTTGTATTGACCAAAATTTTAGTCGTATTCGATTTTAAATTGTTCCAGCCGGTCAAGGTACCCTAAACCGATTTTGCTTGTTCGCGTCCACCGCCAGCGCGCGCTCTCCTGAGCTCGGTGTCGCGCCTATGTGCCGCTGTCAGTGTTTTAGACACCGAGCCTACGACGGGGTACTCGAATTAGTAGATTGTGTGGTGGGGCTCGCCGAGATCAGGAACACGATGGTGAGACACGGGGCACACAATTAGACAGGTTCGGGCCGCAATGTGCGTAATACCCTATGTCCTGTATGCTGTGTGGCTCTGTATTGATTGCGTATGTTTTGAGAGGGGTCCCTGCCTCGCCTTATATACCACGGGAGGCAGGGTTTCAAGTCGAATTGGTATAAGGGTACTATTCGAGTAGGACCCGGAGTAGCCTATAAAGGGTATGGAAAGCTATCCTAGTCTTAGTACAAGTCCTTGTCCGTCTTGTCTTGCCTTGTGGTCCACTTGCCGACCGATAGCCCACTAGTCGAGTAGTCCAGTGTATCAGAACTCATCTCACAGGTATGGCCCACAATGTGTTGGTGGGCCCAGGGATGCCCGGTCGACAAGCCCCCGAGTACTTTGTAGTCGAGTGCGATGCTCCAAGTAGTCTTGAAGGTCTTCACGAGTAGTTCCCAAGCGTCCCCGAGTTCTACAAGCTTCAATCTTCAATAGTACTTGAATCATCACGAGGCTAGAAGGTACTCTAGCTAACTCCGCGAGTAGTCTTGAAGTCATCTCGAGTTGTTCCCAAGCATCCCCGAGTATTTCCCTTGAAGGTCTTCAACAATACCTGCTTCGTTCTTGAAATCTTTGCATCAAAGATCCACATGGAAATGTGATTACTGAAATCGCATTCCATATGGAATGTAGCCCCTAAGCCTTAGTTCGAATCCAAGATTCAAGCTAAGGGTCAATCATCTATTCTTTGATCTTTTGAAAATCCTCAAAAATCGAAGAAATAATATAGGAATGCGATTTGCAAAATCGCATCCTATATGGATGTAGCCCCGAGCCTTAGTTCGAATTGACAATTCAAGCCGAGGGTCAATCAAGTAGTCAAATAATCCCGTGAAAATCCTGAGAAAAACTGAAGGACACGTGGCACGGAGCCCCCGAGCCTTGAGTCGAGTACTTTCTCGAATTGAAGGATCCAATCTGACTGTAGAAAAGTGGCCTCAATTCGTGAATCAGTAGCGAGTGAAATCTAATTCCATCGAGTAGTCGAGCCCCCGAGATGGAGCTGAGCAGGTCTTGGATTTTTAGTCCTCTGACTTAGCCAAAATTTTTCCTGAGTGAAACCAATCATTGAATACTGAAGGGTCACGAGTCAACCGTTTTAGGGTTTTGGTTTTATAAATACCCGAAGGGGTATCCCTTGGGGTTTCATTGCTTCCATTCGCCCCTAGATCCAGAAAAACCTTAGCATCCGTAGTCGCCGCAGAGTTCGAGTGCCCAGTTTGCCAAGAGTTTGCGCCTCCACCCCCTCGCAGCCCACGAGTTGATGCGAAAGAAGACTCTTGTGACTGACAGGATGAAGCCAGCGCCATCCAAGGATCAGAAGAAAAAGTCCGGCCGCGGCAAAAATTAGTTGCCGGAACCGAAGTACAAAACAGTGGTCATCAGGAAGCCCCCGAGCCAGGCCGTCTCTTGGAAGAAGTCCAAGATGAGGGAAGAAGATATCAAGGCCCTCGAAGCCGGCAGGTTGCTGTGTGAGAAGGCGATTGCCGACTGGAGCTCTGCCGCCGGAGATGCGTGGCCGATGGAGAAGAGCCTGGATGAGATCCTGATGTTCGGCCACTTCGTCGAGCGTGGGTTGATGCTGTCGTCATCAGATTTCTTCCGCGGCTTCCTCGACTTCTTCAAGCTGGAGCACGTACACCTCAACCCCAATAGCATCTTCCAGATCGCGGTGTACGTGCACTTCTGCGAAGCCTTCCTCGGCATTCGCCCACACTTCCCGATTTAGGAAGATCTTCCGCCTGAAGCCGCAGCCCAACGCCAACTTCCCGGTTGTAGTCGGTGGAGCCGGAGTTCAGATGTGTCAGAAGGCACAGGAGTTGTACTTCAAGTACGACTTGATTGACTCCAATCAAGACTGGAAGAACAAATGGTTCTTGAGAGACATGGGTACCCATGGGTCCCCACCGGCCAGGGTCCCAGAGGCCCCTGTCAAGTGGACCCGACCTTCCAGAAGACTCGCCGACCTTACAAGTGGGCCCAGTGACCTAGTCAAGCTCCCGGAAGACCCGAAAGCCTTGGCGTGCAAGACAAAGACACAGCAACTTGGCGCGCCGCCGCCTGTAGCTCCGAGTATCACGGGATACTCCTTGTAATCCGGGAGATAAGCATCCCACAAGTTGTAACCGACCCCGACATGGGTCAACCGACCTTGCAAGGAAACCCTAGCCCGTCCTCCCCATATAAGGCGGCCTAGGGCTCCATGCAAGGGACATAGAAATTCATCCTCGCATAATCCACCACAACTAGACGTAGGGTTTTACTCTCCGGAGGCCTGAACCAGTATAAACCCTTGTCTCCTTGTACTTCACCGCCATATTCGCCTAGTTCCGTGTGCACCACGTGCATAACCACCTACGCTCTTAGGTCCCGATCCTCCATTAACCTGCAAACCACTAGGGCAACCCCCTAGCGGATCATCGAGTCTCACCCACAGCAGTTGGCGCGCCAGGTAGGGGCGATCGGGAACTCGCTGTGCAGCATGGTGGCCCAAACTGGCATCGTCTTCCCGGTGAGCATGGCGGCCTTCCTCGCCGACCCCGTGGAGATCTGCTTTGGATCTTTCACGGTGACCTCACCTGCTCCGGCAGCTTCGACTCTCCCAACGACCTCTGAGAAGGTCGTTACGGCATCCGCCGCCGTCCCTGTTCCCGATCTAGTATCGGAGACCCACCCACCCAAACCCTGTGACCTTGTCCAGGGGATGGAAAACGTCATCGGCTCCATGAGGGAAACCTTGGAGATCTGCGAATGAGCTCAACGCTCGGCGCAGACAGCGCTACGCCACGACACGTTTCCCTTCAGCCTGAAGTCTGCGCCCGGCCTTCGCCTGAGCCAACTTTCCACGCCTCCTCAGATCCAATCTGGGCGGCGACCTTCGCGCGACCCCAAGGCCTGCACCTCGCGCTCGGCGCGACCCCCTCGACATGCCCTGCACTTACCACAAGGGCGCAAAGCACACCCTCCGCGGGTGCCGGCTGCGGAAGAAGATCGACAACGAGTTCCCTCGTTGAGCTAAGCGACCTACCCAGTCTCCGGACTGCGGGAAGTTCCAGAAGGTCCGAGTTTGTTTCTCCCCGAACGACCCGGAAGTCATCTTCCGTCAGGTGATGGTCATCTCGGAGAACGAGCCACCACACGCGGGTGCGACCAACTCCCAGGAGGCGGCCCGTATCAGCAAAACGCCCACGGCGGCGGCGTGCGGAAGAGCAATGGCGTGCCCTACCCTGCGCTCGTGATCCGTGCCTCGAGTTCGAGGAAGCCGAGATCGCGACCTTCAACAGCCCCTAGGCCAACCTGGGTGCGGCCATTACTCGACTCCAGCAAGTCCAGTCGCCTGAAGCTGAGCAGGCCCTTGTGTACCTCCGAGTCGCCAATGCCTTGGTGGAAGAGAAGAGCGCGGCCTCCAGATCTGCCGCGTCGTCCTCAACCCGTCACTCGTGCAGTCGATCACATCGACCTGCGCGTAGCCATCTCTCCCCCGTCCAGGAGGAGGTCGCTCAGCACAACCTGGCAGCGCCCGGCCACCGCTGCTGCTCGCGACCTTCGCGTCAACCTCGATGCCAACAGGCGTGCTCGCGACGCCCGCACCGTCGTCGACCAACGCCACCGGGAGCGCGAGGAGCGCGAACTCCGCCGCCGCCTGGACTACGACCGCGAGCACGGCCCGCCCGGCGGCGTCCACTGCATCATGGAGCGCGAGCTCCGTGATCAGCACGAGATCGAGAACCAGCACCGGGCCAAGTACAACGCTGATCACGGCGATCCCGCCATCGTCCAGCTCGACCGGGACCGGCAGCCACGTTCCTAGGTTGTCATCTCGGATCGCAGCGTCCACTCCGCGTCACGAGATGCCACCCCGGCAAGAGGCACCAGTGACGACCTTGCGCTAAACGCCTTCCCAGCGCTGGATGCCCGCTTCAAAAGGGTGGAGTACCCCGACAACTTCAAGCCCAACATCAAGCCGTATGATGGGCGCTCCGACCCCAACATCTGGCTGTCGACCAACTACGTCGCCGTCAAAGGCGGCGGCCGTGATTCCGACCACATGACCCATTGGTGATGGGCGAGGCCGCTTCGCCTGCTCAACAACCTTGCGCTGGCGGCATCAAGACTGGGCGATCTATCGTGCCTTCACATCGAATTTATAGGTGACCTACGATCACCCTGCGAACGCCTTCAGCTTGGGGCGGGTCGTGCAAAAGCCTAAGGAGCGGCTCCGCGACTACAATACCTGGTTCTTCGAGAACCGAACGAGCGTTACGTCAAGGGCGACCACGGATCGTCGACTACAAGAAAGGCATCAAAGATCGCAAGGTCTTCGAGAAAATCCATGAGGCTGACCCGACCAACATCAAGGAGCTCATGGTCATCGTCAACAAGCTGATGGACACAGAAGACGTGCTCCAAAATCAGTTCGGACGATAATGCTGGTGCATCCGCGCTGCGGTGGACAAGCTCAAGCGACCTTCCGAGGTCCCGGCGGCGAAGGGGCAAGGTTCGTCCTTCAACGAAGTGGAGTTCGACTGGCGCCGACGGATCTGCGGGTTCCATGAGGAGGCCACCCACACTCTCGCGAGTGCTCCCGGTTCAAGAGGGCCTTCAAGACCTCTGCGGACTAGCGACCGAGGCAGCGGTGGGTGGCGACAACCGCCCTACAACAACAACTACCGCCGTGACGGCCGAGGCGAGACCCACAACGGGTATGATGATCGCCGCGAGCCACCTCGTAGCGACCCGCCTCACAACGACCCTGCTCTGGCAGCCGCCCGGGATGAGACGAACCTGCCCCCTCCACCAGCGTTGGGCAACCCCAATGGGCCATTCCAGGCCGCAACCCACGCGATCAACATGATCATTGGCAGAATCAAGTCCAGCGCCAGCAGGAGGCGCTACCAGAAGGACAAACGCGATGTCCACCTCGTCCACACTCATGCTATCGTGCCCCTGCGATGGTCTGAGCAGCCGATCACGTTCTCCAGAGCTGATCACTAGGTCCATATCCCAGACCCTGGGTCCTACCCGCTCGTCGTCGAGCCTACAGTGGATGGAGTCCTACTCTCCCAGACCCTGATCGACGGAGGCAGTGGCCTCAACATCATCTTCGTTGATACCCTCAAGAAGATGGGCTTCGACTTCAAAAAGATGACGGAGTGCGATGAGCCCTTCTACGGCATCGTCCCCGGGAAGGCGGCCCAACCCCTGGGTCGAGTCTCCCTCCTGGTGACTTTTGGTATGAGGTGAACTTCCACACCTAAACTTCGAGGTCGCCAACTTCAAGTCCTCCTACCATGCGATCCTAGGTCGCCCAATGCTGGCCAGATTCATGGCCATCCCGCACTACACCTACTTGGTGTTGAAGATGCCGGCTCCGCGAGGGGTCCTCTCCATCAAAGGGGACCTCGTCATCTCCTTCAGGTGCAACACGGAGGCCCTCGACCTCGCTGCGACCTCCGCCGCTGCCGAGGCCTCTGCGGTCTTGGTGGCCGAGGCCGCAAAAGTCGACCCTGTCGACCAGCCTATCCCGGAGCAGAAGCGCACCGAGACTGCCCTAGACGCAGCTCCATCAACGAAGAAGGTCTACCTCGGCCTTGCCGACCCAGAGAAGATGGTGGTGATCGGCGACGGGCTCGACCCCAAATAGGAACTCGCGCTCACTAGCTTCCTCCGGGATAGCGCCGACATATTCGCTTGGAGTCCATCGGATATGCCAGGTGTTCCTAGGGAGCTGGCTGAGCACGCCTTGATGTAAGCAAGAGCGGCGTCAGCACAAGAAGCTGGTAGAGCTAATAAAGCTCCTAGCTACCGGATTTATCCGAGAGTGTAAAAACCTGGTTTGGCTCGCCAACCCGGTTCTTGTAACAAAGAAAACCGGTCAATGGAGAATGTGTATTGACTACACCGATCTCAACAGGCACTGCCCTAAAGACCCCTTCCCTCTTCCGCGTATCGACCAGGTCATGGACTCCACGGCCGGGAGCGTCCTTCTCTGCTTCCTCGACTGCTACTCAGGGTATCACCAGATAGTCTTGAAGGTCTCTGACAAAGACAAGACGGCGTTCATAACGCCCCATGGCATCTACTGCTATACGGCCATGACCTTGGCCTCAAGAATGCGGGTGCGACCTATCAAAAGGCCATCCGAAGTGTCGGCCGGCCCGGATCAACAGAACGTAGAAGCCTACATCGACGACGTGGTCGTCAAGACCACTCATGAGGACAAGCTCATAGCTGACCTCGCGGAGACCTTCGCCAACCTCCGCACTTACCGCTGGAAACTCAATCCGAGAAGTGCGTCTTGATGTCCCGTCCGGCAAGTTCCTCGGCTTCATGCGGCAATGACAAGGTGGAAGACATCCTCAAGATGAAGCGACCTACCGGCAAGAAGGACATCATGAAGCTCATAGGCATGATGGCAGCCTTAGGCCGATTCATTAGCAAGCTCGGAGAAAAAGGCCTGCCCTTCTTCAAGCAGCTAAAAAAGGCGAACAAGTTCGCCTGGACCGAGGAGGCGGACCAAGCTCTTGAGCAACTCAAGACCTTCCTCACGACGCCCCCGGTGATGGTGCCCCCGGCACCTAAGGTGCCCTTGTTGCTCTACATCTCGGCGACCACCCTCGTGGTCAGCGCTGTCTTGGTAGCAGAGCGACCTGAAGAGGGGCAACCTTACCCCGTCCAGCAACCTATCTACTACGTCAGCGAGGTCCTGTCTGACAGTAAGACCAGGTACAGCGAGCCCCAAAAGATGCTTTACGCGCTACTCATGACTTCGCGAAAGCTCCGGCACTACTTCCAATCCCACAAGATCAAGGTCGTCTCGGCCTTTCCCCTTGGCGAGATTCTACGGAGTCATGACACCTCTGGGCACGTCGTCAAGTGGTCTATCGAACTAGGCGAGTTCGACATAGAGTTCTGCTCTAGGCAGGCCATCAAGTCCCAAGTCATCGCAGACTTCGTCTCAGAGTGGACAGAGATCCAGAAGCCTCCGCCGCCGGAGCGACCTGAGCATTAGAAGATGTACTTCGACGGTTCCCTGAACCTCGAAGGAGCAGGCGTGGGCGTCTTGTTCATCTACCCTAAGGGCGACTACCTCAAGTACGTCTTACAGATCCACTACAAGGTGTCCAACAATGGCGCTGAAT
Source organism: Cenchrus purpureus (assembly GCA_022644695.1). Taxonomy (NCBI): domain Eukaryota; kingdom Viridiplantae; phylum Streptophyta; class Magnoliopsida; order Poales; family Poaceae; genus Cenchrus; species Cenchrus purpureus. The sequence goes on from CP053465.1 coordinate 52,819,402, forward strand.
ACGAGGCCCTCATCCACGGGCTCCGCATCGCTGTCTCCCTCGGGATCAAGCGCCTCCTGGCCTACGGTGATTCCAAGGTCGTCATCGACCAAGTCCGGACTCAAGCTAGGAAGGATATGATGGATGCATCTTGTCTTGAGTGCATGCAATCTCGAGTGTCACTTCGAAGGGCTTGAGTTCCACCACGTCTGCCGCAACAACAATGTCACCGCGGATGTCCTCTCCAAGAATGCTCCAAGCGTGCACTAGTTCCGGGGGTCGTGTTCGTCCAAGACTTACGCAAGCCGTCCATCAAGCTCATCCCCGACCCAGAGTCGCCCGACAATGAACTTACCTCACCTGAAGGTCGCGAGATCCTCATGATCGACACAGAAGACGATTGGCGCCTCGACTTCATTGCCTTCCTCCTCGAGCATTGAGTACCTGAGGACAAGGTAGAGCGAGAAAAGTTCACGAGGCGTAGCACCAACTACGTCATCGTCGGCAAGGAACTCTACCGGAGGTCTGCTTCCACCGGAGTACTGATGAGGTGCATCCTTAGATCCGAGGGCCTTAGGCTCTTGGACGAGATCCACGGTGGTGAGTGCGGCAACCACGCCGCCTCTTCCAACCTGGTAGGCAAGGCTTTCAGGTCTGGCTTCTACTGGCCCACGGCCTTGGCCGATGCCCAAGAGCTTGTACGTCGTTGCAAGGGGTGCCAGTTCAGCAGCAGCACCTCCCGGCTCAGGCCCTCAGGACCATCCCTCCGTCGTGGCCCTTTGCAGTTTGGGGTCTCGACTCCTTGGGACCTTTCAAGACTGCACCAGGCGGCTACAAGCACATACTCGTGGTGGTGGATAAGTTCACCAAGTGGATCGAGATCCGTCCCGTATCCAGTGTCACGTCGAAAGAGGCGTCCAAATTTATCGAGGAGATTACCCATCGCTTTGGGGTGCCAAATAGGATCGTCACCGACCTTGGCACGGCCTTCACAGGAGCCGAGTTCTGGGACTTTTGTCAAGACAGCCTGATTGATGTATACTACTCCTCGGTAGCACACCCGCGTTGCAACGGCCAGGTCGAGTGGGCCAACGGCATGGTTCTCCAGGCCATAAAAGACCGTATCTTCGACGGCTCAGCGCCTTACACCACCAGATGGCTCTCGAGCTCCCTCATGTCCTCTGGGGTCTCAGGACCTAGGTGAGCTCGGCTACAGGGTACTCACCCTTCTTCCTGGTCTACGGATCAGAGGCTATCCTCCCCACCGATGTGGCCTTTGGTGCTCCGCGCATCCAGCACTTCAACGAAGGAGAAGTAGAGCAAACACGCCGACTTGACCTTGACAGCGTCGAGGAACACCGTGTGGCCGCGCACATGCGCCACACTCGCCACGCAGCAGCTACGTCGCTACCATGACCGCAGTGTGCGGGAACATTCCTTCAATGTTGGCGACCTAGTCTTGCGGCGGATCCAGAACACGAAGGATATGCACAAGCTCTCTGCGCCTTGGGAAGGCCCCATCATAGTTAAGGAGGTCATTAGACTGGCGACCTATCCCCTCCAATGGGCCGATGGTTAGAGTGTTCCTAACCCCTGGAACATCGAGCACTTGCGTCGCTTCTATCCTTAGGAGCCTTGTATCACAATAAAGCTATGTACTCTATCCTTTATAATTCACAATAAAGATTTTTCTTTCAACCTGCTTGTTTCCTGTGTACCCCTCCCATTCGACACGCTCGGGGCTTGGTTTAAAACCGGACCCCTCACGCTCGGGGGCTTGGCTCTAAGCTCGGCCCTTCACGCTCGGGGGCTTGGCTTTGCCAATCTAAGGGTCGCTCGACCTGGTGTTTCCACCTCTCCCTTTACAAGTGTTCCCTTACCACAGCTTCTTATGCATTTTATAAGTATTTCTAGGTCGTGGGGTTGCTTTGACCCTTGGGTCCCAGACCCCCTAAGCCTCGCGCGCCAGCTGAGCAGCATCTAAGCCTCCAGCGTCGAGCCGTGTGTGGTCAGCAAGCCTCCACCGAGTTGGGTTAGCGGAGGAAAAGTGGTCTCGCAACTTCGTTACCTTTACGTTCTTATAAAGAGTATATAAAGTCAAATAAGGGATCACGCGACATGCCTTTTTCATTCATGCAATGTTTATGGTCTATCTTCTTCATGACCTCCAAATCTCTTCACGCTGCCCACCGCTACGGCAAAGCTCCTCCTTGACCTTCTCAAGGTCGAACGGACGGCTCATGATGTTTCACGTGGCGTGCGTAGTAGCAAGCTTGCCGCTGTCTACCAGGTCTTTACGACCATCCGCGTCCTCCAACCGCTGACGAGCTCTTGTGGTCCACCCTCGACCTGGGCGCATAGACATCCACAATATACTCGGCGGCCTCCTTGAGGTCGTCCAATTCCTTCTCAAGATCTCAGTCATCTCTTGATGATCAATAAGGGTTTGCATCGCCCGCCAAGGTCGATCTCTAGATCCTCGCCGCCAAATTCATAAGCGCTTTACGGTGAAGTAAGACTCACTCGTGATGACCTCCTGGTGCTTTTTCCTTGAGGATCTTCACCGCTCCTTCGACTCCTTGAGATCCTTCTTCAAGGTGGCTCCCTCTTCTTGGCCTCTACAAGTGAAGGTCAAGACGTGTCACCACGACGGTCAAACACCAAAGGCGTCTCTCACGACTGCATGGCATTCTTGAGATCGTCCTCCGCTTCCTTCGCCTTGCCTGCTTCAAGCTCGCCTCAAGGCCTCGACGGCCGGTCCTTTAAGATCGCCCTCGTCCTTGAGGCTCCTTATTTCCTTCGGCCTCCACCTTGGCCTCAAGCACAACCTCTCCGGTCGCGGCTCCGCGTGAAGATTAGCGCCCTCCTTAGTAGGGTCGCCCTGCCCGCACGCAAGATCGCAACAACAACATCGTTAAAACATTGCGTTTAAGTGAACCCAAGATGCAGCCCCAAAGGTAATGGGAACTTACCACGAGCGTCCTGCCGATGGTCGCCTGTGCCGAAGTCATCAAGATCCGCATCCTTGGCGCATGATACTCCCATGGAGTACCTTCAGAGGCAGTTGCTCGTCCTCCTGCTTCCATCTCGCTACCGCCAACGCGTCCCAGACTTGACTCGGGCGGTCTTGGCATGGGCCCTCCTCTGCCGCTTTCGCGACCTTGACCGCCACCGGTGTTGTCCCCACAGCCTCAGGGACCTCGCTGGTGACGTCCCCGCCTGAGGTCGCCGGCTACCCGGCACCTTCACAACCTTCCGCTCGAAGGCCTCTTGGCCCGAGGCATTCTTCTTGCCGCCGCGATGCAGGAGCCCCGCCAAAGTACACAAATCTCGTCGGGCGCACAACTCAAGCAACATAGATGAAGCAAAGCAAACAATCAAGCTTTGCGACATACCTGCTGTCGGCCTTCAAATTCACCGACATTGGCCTTCAACTTCTTCCGCGACCCCTGGTCGCTCACGCCTCTGCACTGACTGCCGTTGCTCACTCACAACACCGAGCGTGGTGCCTCCCCCTCCCACGGCCGCTACGCCGCCGATCCCGCGACGTCGCGACCGCGCATCATCCGCCTCCGGCGACCTCGGTGGTAGTCGTTGCTCTCCGAGGCGGCATTCCCCCTTCCTTTTCCTTTTCTTCTTCTCCGCCTCGATGGTGGCGGAGATGATCTTGACGCCCTTGTGCGTTGGGATCTTAGCGGTGGCCAAGTCCGTGTACTGACGAGTCGTGCAGGCTCGCCACGGCGGATCCTCATCATCACTACCCCACGATGAATCGGAGAGGTAGTTCTCCAATAATTCCGCGGTGGAGCCACTCACGCTGCCCGGACCTTGAAGCTGCGCTCTCCTTCATCCGCGAGGGGAGCCGGACACCAGAACAAACCTTCACGACCATGCACACAGTCGACCTTTATTTGAATAAAGGGAATGCAACAACAGAAATCAAGGTCGATCAATGACATACCACGCCGGCCGCGTGAGGGAGAAGCCTTGGGGGCATGTCCGTTCGGATCACCATTGAAGAGCTTCCTCACTCGCCACCATCTCCGCTGCTTGAGACCTTGCTGTCACGCGGGTTGGGTCGGTCTGACCCCAATACTCGTAGGTCGAGTGCACCCGATCTTGGATCGGCTGCAGCACCTCCTGCGATGGCCACCGCCCGCCTCAGCCCCTTCTTCCTTCCTCATGCTTGAGGTCCTCCAGCGGCTTGATGGATGCATCCATCTCCGTGACGTTAGAGCTGGTTGGACCACTCGCACCGGATCGGCGCGAGCCCACCTAGCTGCCGGTTTGGGGTTGTCGATGTAGAACCACCGCCTCAGCCTTGGGTGTTGTCCAGCAGCTCCATGTCGATGTACACCGTCTTCATGTGGCGGCGTAGCATGAAGCCGACGGTGCCAACGCGCTTCTTCCCCGCCTTCTTCACCTCAAGAAATACCGCCACAAGTCAAAATGTGGCGGTATCCCTGTGCACGCCTCATAGGGTGGATGAACGAGGATACCATGGTGATGGCATTGGGGACGAGATGCACCAGGTCGATGCGGTAGAAGTGGAGAAGCCCGCGGAAGAAGTCACCCGCCGGGACCCCAAAGCCACGCTCGACATACGAGACGACGACGGTCTCCCCGGTTCCCTGAGGAAGGCCGCGGCGGCGGCCTCCACCCCACTGCTCACGGGCTTCAGGCCGCGCCCGCCCACTCCTGAGCTGCGCCTCCGTCATCAGTGCTCCCACACCTTCTCCGCGGGCGCAAGCCTGGGGCCATTTCTTCCTCAAGCCTGTGGATCTAGTTCTAAACACCAGTGGACTTTTCGATACGGCGCTGCGCGTGGGTCTAAGCCCGACGAAGCCGGCGAATCTATGCGCTATAGCTTCTAGCAGCAGATTGGAAACCCTAGCTGCTGCGGGGAATAGAAGCGAGTGGGGTCCTTGGCCCTTCACTCAGCCTTTTATAACGGCCGCCTGGTGGTGGGCGTCGCCTAAACGTCCCCTCGGACTCGGCGACATTCACGGCGACTACATTGCATACATTACCTAACGGCTCTTTTGGCCTGCGGCTACAGTACGGCTCGCTGCCGCACGGGAATCCATGCCCGTTGGTTTTCTGCCCAATGGCCCGATGTCCATGGAGTCGCTATGCCTTACTTCAAGCCCCCTCCCAATAATTTTCTTCAAGGTCTGCTGGCCTCGGCGACCTCCCGGGTCCATGATAACACCTTCTCAAGGATCGAGGTACTACCGCTTGGTAGGTCGCCTACTTGGGTTCACGATCCTAGGTCCTGCTACCCGGATCGCCTTAGCTCCGGTTTATACCAACACTCAAAGGCTCCACTACCCGGGCGACCTCCGGTCAAGTAGCACCTCCTTGAGGTCGCTAAGGTCCTGCACCTATTACATTGCCTTAATGGCTAACCGACCCCGTGCTTAATGGCTCCATCGCCTGGTTGGTGACCTCTTGGTCAAGTAGCACCTCCCGAGGTCGCTAAGGCCTGCTGCCTCGGGTCGTGGTAGACCCAGAGTCGTGACTACTGCGTTGTGTCACTCACAATGGTGTCGACCCAGTCGACACGGGTTCCTTGTCTCTCTGAAAGGCCTCCCGTGAGGTCGTGCATATTACACCCTCCCGGGACCTTGGTATCCGTACCATTGCAACCGCACCCTTACAAACTACTTAAGCCATGACACTGCTCATGCAAATCTATATTTACAGCTTCATAAGCTTACAAGGAGTTTGGCCCTTGGCCAAATTACAAGATACAAAGATCTTACAGATCCTGAATCACCTTCCAAAGTGCTTACGACTCAATCTACACTAGTAAGGCTTGTCGCAAGCTTTCTTCTAGCTTGGACCCACTCGATGACGACCTCTACAGCCAGCGGAGGCAGGCATCACACGCCACCACCTCTACTCGCACCAACCGGTCTCTGCGCCCAAAGATCAAGTCCGAGCTTGCAAGATTGCGGAAGGTCCGAGCTTTAACACCAACCTCACGGGTGGAGTGGTGCTCCTGCATCACCTCCAGCTGAAAGTGTGAGGCCCAATGCAATCCGCTTCATACTCCTTCCGGCTTCCTCATGAATGGGAGAAGAGGCCAATCGAGTTCTTCGAGCCTCGCAAGCATTCTTCTAGCTCCAAGCATGAACTACATCACTTCTCCACTCTGGTGGGCGGACACAAGCCCACGATATGGCAATATTACTACCTTTGGGTCATCTTGGATTTCCTCTCAAGATTGGTGCGGTTTGCTTCAAACCTTGGGCACCTATTTATACCACCAAGCACATGCAATCCGTCTCACTCGCCGTGCCAACATGTGGTGTCCTTATCCTCAAGATCACTGTGCCCTCGTGGAGCACGAGGTCTCGCCTGTGAGGCATTGGCGCGACCCCTACCTACGCACATCCGCGGAGGCACTTTTGTCTTTTGCAAATGGCAGTAACCTGTGCTCCATGAGTAGCGCTGTGACCAAACAAAGTGCACGTGACTCGGCTGACGGACTATCTGCCTACGCTACCCGCAAGATTCTGAGCTCTTGTCCTCTAGTGTTGACCCTACAAGAGCATCTGCTTCCCAAGCGTAAGGTCGAGGTTCGGCTAATTTTACTTCTTCTTTAGAGCATCAAACCGCCATCTTGGTCGCTTTCCGGGGCTACTACACTAGTGCGCCTTCAACGCCCTATTTTCTTTGGTCGCCTCGACCTAATGGAAGCCTCGCTCCATCACATCTCGGCTCGACCTACCCTTGGTAGGCTTGTTGACCTTTCTGAAGGTCATGACTGCTACTACAACATGCCCGATTCGGTCGTCGGCGATTCTGCATGATCACGCCTCCTTCTCGACCTTATGGTCCTTCGACCCAGAAGCTCGACATTCAACTTCTGCATCGAATGGGTTTTCTTTTGATCCCGTGCACCCTTCACGACCTCGACGGTGCCGCCTTCCTACTCTTGACACGACCCTCGCCGTAGCTACGCCTACACGCCGATCGGGGCTTGAGAGACATGGGTACCCATGGGTCCCCACCGGCCAGGTCCCAGGCCCTGTCAAGTGGACCACCTCGTAAGACCCACGACCTTACAAGTGGGCGACCTAGTCAAGCTCCCGAAGACCCGCAAGCCTTGGCATGCAAGACAAGACACGGCGACTTGCGCGCCGTCAGAGCTCGGTATCACGGGATACTCCTTGTAATCCGGGAGATAAGCCTCCCACAAGTTGTAACCGACCCCGACACGGGTCAACCAACCTTGCAAGGAAACCCTAGCCCGTCCTCCCCATATAAGGCGGCCTAGGGCTCCATGCAAGACATCAACTCATCCTCGCATAATCCACCACAACCGGATGTAGGGTTTTACTCTGAGGCCCGAACCAAGATAAAACCCTTGTCTCCTTGTTCTTCACCGCCATACTCACCTAGTTGTGTGCATCCACGTGCATAACCACCTACGCTCTTAGGTCCCGATCCTCCATTAACTGCAAACCACTAGGGCAACCCCTAGCGGATCTCGAGTGTCTCACCCCCGACAAGTAGTTCTGTCGAGATGCCCGCGCGGAGTTGTCGATTGATTCAAATCAAGCCAAGAACAAGTGGTTCTACATCGACAACACGCCCAAGCATGTTCGCTCACGAAGGATGAACCAACGATGATGCAGTGCATCCAAATCCCAGCGAAGATCGCTTGAGAAAGAAGGCGCAAGGCTTTGACTAACGGGTAGCCTTTAGCTTCATGAAGCGAGTACAACCCTTGATGCGGAGGGAGCATCTTGGGTTTGAGTACACCGGAGGCGGATGATGGCTCGAGCTATATGCTGAAGAGATCGTGATGATCTTGTGATGGAAAGGCTGCGAAGATCTTCAAGAATCTTCACGGAATTCCTGCAACCGTCCATGAATATAGTGCCGACAATCCTCTGTGTATGGTAAGTTTCCGAGAACTAGCCCCGAGTACTTATTGTAAGTAGTCGTAGCTAACAATTGCCTTGTTCGCAGGAGGATGTCTTGAAATTTGTGTCCATTCCTCTCCCCCGTCCCAGACCCACTAAGCGCCAGGAGAGCCAAGGAGTTGAGGCTCAAGCCCCGAGAGTAGTCAATGCCTCAAGGGAAGAAGAAGAGGTCTTGGTGGAGGATGCCTCCTCAAGCGATGAAGACGGCCAAACACTTCAACATCATTTTGAAGTGAAGAGCCGCCACGTGGTACTCGGGGCATCCATCCTTAGTGGCCTTGCCGCAGATCATCGAAGAGGCATCATCCTCTGCGATGATGTGATGCGCCATGGAAGAAAAGGACCACGGTGGGGAAGCGGTAAAAGAAGATCTCAAGCCTCCCATCCATTACGTAAGTGTTGGAGAATTTAAGTAGTCGATGTCTATTGAGTACTTGTTCTCTGTAATGTCTTGATTTTGACTTGTGCAGTTATCGAGAGTGCATCAATGTGCCCTCGAATAGCCCCAAGAAACAGAACCCGAGGTGGTTCCACACAGCGGTGGAGATGGTGGCGCATGAGCAACAAGAGGCTGCGGTACTGTGAAGTGTGCCACGGTGAAAGTGTGCGAGAGGTGGGCGCCTTCTTTTTCGACATGTTGGAGCCGAAAGTATCGGTGCCTCGAGCTTTGTAAGTACTACTAGAGTACATATTTATATTGCTTGCATTGAATTTCTTGACCAACTTGTTGATGCGGAAAATCGCGATGTAAAATGGGGGCCTCGAAGTAGTCTTCTGGAGGAGAGCCAAACTCAAGAGCAACAAGAGGATGTGCTTCTAGGGCCAAGAAGTACCATGGGCCGATGCATAGAGGCCTACGCTTCCTTTGGGATGTGGTCAGCAGCGGTGGAGGAGCTTCCAAGCCAGGTGGTCAAGATCTTGATGATATTGAAGTGGTGAATGAAGGCTTGAGGCTGACCCGAAGCTGTTTCATGAAGAAGTTCGGTTAAGCCCCTGCATCAAGTAGATTGCTTGAGGACAACCCAAGATCGTGATAGTGCCGCATGAGCCACTCATTGAAGACCCGGCTCCTCCGCAGTCGCAAAGTACTCTGCGGCAAGCGCAAGTACTCGATCCATGGCGAAGGTTTGATGCCTTATGACGACTCATGCCGGACGAAGATAACTTGCAGCACATGAGATGTTCCAGATTGAGAAGCTCTTCGCGGTAAGTGTAGTCTCTTGAAGAGTACTTTTTAGTTAAAGATATCCGGCCTCTAACTTTTGAGTTGTTGTTGCCTTTGCAGGAAGTAGTTAAGCATCAAACCAAGACTCACCGCTTGAGAACAACATGCGGACATCGAAGAGGTCATAGCTCGAGAAGAACTTAAGCAGAAAGCTTTGTCTCGGTTGCAAGAAGCTTGATGCCAACGCCGAGTACCACAACGAAACCCGTGTCGGTGAAAAGGATGACGTTGTTGTGAAGAACAAGTCTCTGCGTTAGAAGAATAAAGGTAATCTCCCTTTCGAATTCGTCATTGAGTACTTTTCGCTGAGCGCTTTTGATAAGTAGCCTTGATCTCTGGTGACGGAAGAGGGTTGATAAGTTCAAGAACAAGGCGTTGGACGGCGGCTAGCTTTAACCGAAGAATCAGCTCATATGGATCGAAGGAGGACTATAAGGTGCGGTTCTTCAAACTTGAGTGTGAAATGGAGATCCACCTAGCGGCTGGAATGACTTGTTGACTTGCATGCAGTCGTTGAAGTTCAAGATTGAAGAAGCTGAAGGCCTGCGCTCAGTTGAAGGCTTTGATTGACAGCCGAGGGCAAATCTTTTCGAGCCTAGAGTCAGGAGTTCACCTCACCACTTGTGGAGAGGTTGAAGGACACGCCAAGAAAATCTCGGAGTACGCCAGGGCTGGCTTGCACAATTCCGAATCAAGTCCTGAGCTTCATCAAGTCCTTCTATGCCGAAGCGGATCTCACGGTCATCATGAACGGCAGATCTAGAGATTGCACCGATGATCGGCTCAATGAGTTGATGCAACAGACTTCTAATCGGCGATCTCCAAGTTTATTGATCTCCATTAGATGTACCAGAGAGTAGAAACACTAGGGAAAGACAAGTGTAATCCGAATAAGTGTTTATGTAATATAATTGAAAACTTGAGTAAATCAATTATCCGGATCCCTTGAATGCTTATGTGTTGGCCTTGTACTCGAGTTGGAATTGAGTGTGAGGCTGCAAAAAGAGGTACGATACACGAGTAGAAGTACTCAAGTGTATAAATGTTCCAAAGAACGTTAGCTTAAATCATGACGAGTTGAACACCTTAGCTGTAAAGCGTAAAAGAAGGTTTTGTCATGAAAAAGCAACAAGAATAAGTAAGTCGTGTAGTAGCGACTTGAACTAAACACATTGGAGCTTACAATGTCTTAAGTACCTCGAGGCTTATTAGCCTAGTGAGAGAGTACAAAAGAACTTATTCATAACGAGTTGAACACCTTAGATGTAGCAACAGAAAGAAGGCTTTGTTATGAACAAGTAAAGGACAAGTAACAAGTCGGTATAGACTAGCAACTTTATTCCTGAATACATTGTACAGTGTTTACAATGTCTTAAGTACCTCTGAGGCTATGAGCCTAGTGAGAGAGTACTCGCAAGGATGTTCCGAAGAACGAGTAAGACCATAGGGGACAGTGTGATGAACTCATCCTTGTAGCACAACTTGTATGAGAGTTCCACCGAGACCCTACGGAAGGGTGTTACTCTAGGCCGAAGCCTCTTATTGAAAAGTAGAAACATGGACAGCATGTGCCACTTATTGTTCTACACGATACAGGATCGTCTGGAGAGAGTTACATGACTCCCTACAAGGTTGCAGAATGAGACTGCCTGGAGAGGGTTGGTGAAGCCCCCTGCGGGTGCTCGCAGCTGAAAGCCACGAGAAGATACAAATTAAAGCAGTTTGGAGGATTATCTTGATCCCCTATGAGTGGTGACAACCGTAGGTCTGAGTGTTTGCAACCGAAGCTGAAAGGGTTGTTGAAACCCAATACGAGTTGTTTCTCGAAGCCGTCAGAGAGGTTGTCAAGACCCCTACGGGTAGAAGCGACAAAGCTGGTCGATGTTCCAAGAGTTGTCGACTTCCTCGCCTTCTAAAGTTTGAAGACGATATAAGCCTGGTCTAGTAACCTTTGCAACAGAGAAAGGACCTTCCCATGGCGAGTTGAGTTTGTGTAGCCCTGCCGTATTCTGGATGCGACGAAGGACTAAATCACCAACGTTGAAAGAGCGTTCCTTAACGTTGCGGTCATGGTAGCAGCGAATTTTCTCAAGATATCGAGCGGATTGAACAAGTGCGTTGCAGCGAGCTTCTTCGAGACTATCGACATCCATCTGTCTTGTTTCTTCAGCTACGCCTTCTTCATACTGATCAACCGTTGGAGAACGCCACATGATATCAGCAGCAAAACGACTTCGTAACCATAGTAGACCAGAAGTAAGGTGACTACACCTGGGAGTAGTAGTGAGTCGTAGCCCCAAAGTGCATTGGGTAATTCCTTGATCCACTTGCCGCCCTTGTTATTTGCTGCATCATACAGTCACTTTTTGAGAGCATCGAGTATCATCCCATTGGCGCGTTCCACTTGGCCGTTGGCACGTGGATGAGCGGAGAGGCATACCGGACGCGTCAATTCCTGTTCGTAGTACTCAACGGTGATTGTTGAAATTTGAACCCAGTCTGTGATGAATGCGATTAGGGAACCATAGCGATGTACGATTTCATCCAAGAAGTCGAGGACTCGATACCTTGGGACAGTGATGCTTGACCTCAATCCACTTGGTAAACTTGTCGATAGCCAACTAGAACTGTTGAATCCTCGGCGCATTTGGGAGAGGACCAATCATATCCAAATGCAAGTGAAAGGCCAAGTTGGTGGTAATCGTGATGAGCTTGTAGGCTAGAACGTGTTGTTGCTTGGTGAAGAATTGGCATCCTTGCACTTTTTGACTAGTTCCTCTCGCATTAGCAAGAGTCGTAGGCCAAGAGAAAGCACGTCGAACACTTTTCCCACCAAGGTGCGGGAAGAAGCGTGATTGCCACAGCATTCCTTTGTGTGTTTCCTCCAAGATTTCCTTGCCTTCTTCACGAAATGCACTTCATGAGTACATCGAGCTTGCGCCTCGCTTATAGAGTTGATTTTCGACTAGGGCATAAGCCTTGATGCGGCGTGAGATGCACTCGGCCGACTTGTCTTCGTGAATCAACCGATGTTTAATGTAGTCGATAAAGGAGTTCTCCACCACATCAATCATAAGCACTTCTCGATCGGTTGAATCAAGTAGTCGCAGTGCGATGATTGCTCGGAATTGATGGTTTGTGGAGTTCATGGACGAAGATTCCATGGCACTTGAGCTCGTAGATCCCAACCGACAAGACATCCGAACAACATTGTTGTCGCGACCACATGATGGAACTCAAGACCATGGAATTTGTTCTCGAGTTTGCGTACCTCCTGACAAGATGCGCATCCATATTCTCGGAATTACGATCCCAAGAATCATTGACTTGATTGATGACCATAAAACAATCACCATAAACAAGTAGTCGTGTAATGCCAAGAGAGACTGCAAGGCGAAGACCATGCAGTGAAGCTTCATATTCAGCCTTCATTGTTTGAGACCTTCCTAGAAGATCGCAAAACATATTTGAGTTGCTCGCCCTTGGGGAAATCAAAAGTACCCGGCACCAGCGCCTTCCAATTTGAGGGAACCGTCAAAGTACATGACCCAATGTTCTGGACGCTCAATTGGAGTTGGGACTTGATTTTCCGCCACTCACCATGAAATCAACCAAGGCTTGAGTAGCCATGGCCTTCTTCGACGACATTAGTAGTCGCAGAATATAGAGCAAGAGCTCTTCACTGAGGCTTGGATAAGAACTCCTTGAGTGAGAAAGAGCTTGATTTGTCAAGAAAGGTAGACCCGTTCTCCAAGTTGAGATGAAGTGACGCCATACAACCACGACATCATTGATAGTAGTCTGAGCTTGCATGTTGGAGATGGCGTAATCTTCGGGGTTTGCTTGATGCCACGATGGCGATGATGAACCCGAGTAGTTTTCCAGATGATACGCCAAAGACGCATTTGTTGGTTGGTAGTTTCTCAAGATTAGTCTTTACAACGACGCCATCCAGTTCTTGTGAAATAGCCTTTGATATATTTTTCAACCCGAAGGACATTGTTGTGTAACAATAAGCACCAAGATCGATTCCTTGATTGCAATTTGATGATATCGGAGTAGCAATCCGTAGAGTCAATGACTTGATCAATCAAAAAGGATCCTTGGGGTAATGCTTGTTGTGATTAGTGTAGTCGACACACATCCTCCAATCGTTAGAGTTCTTCTTCAAGCCATTGCGGTGAAAGACTTATGAAGCGAGTAGTTTGGCAAGCTCTTTTTGATAGCAGCGCATCATCAGGTGTTGTCTCTTGGGGTAGCGTTAGGATCGACGTTGAGTGAGTGCTCGATCAACCTCGGGCACACCGGCATGTCGATGGCCACGCAAAGATATCACAAGTTGACGAGCTGCCTTCCCATTTAGGATCAAGCGATCATGGTCGCTTGTCGTCACCTCAATGGCTTTGTGCATGGTGCGCTTCTGTTGGTGAGCAAGCTTAGCGAAGACTTCCATCATTGCATTGGGTACTTGATCGAGGCAAGTTCTATGTTTAAAGAACGCCTGATTTGCAATGAAAGAACTTTCATGTATGAGAACACATAGTTTGATAGCTATGAACCTTGTGAGACCAGCGTAATAAATGGCATGGTAAGAAGTCTCGTCACAACCTCAAACTTGATGTACAAGTGTGATCCTGGTCCCAAAGACTAGTACAACTCAACCCAAAGGAATAGAGTTAACTCTTGATGAACCATAGAACGGAGTTGGTCTTGGTATTATATTGGTGATATCCAGCCCATCTTTCAAAGTCGCAATGAGCTTTTAGTTATGTTTAGCCACCATCAATGAGAACCTTATAAGCCCGGAGTGCCACCACCGATCCGATTAGAGGATTTATTACCTCGAAACTAGTCCATGATCCCAGAAGGTAATGAGTTGCATCACTTGAGAAAAGTGGAGCCGCCGGTTGATGGACATAACTCCGAAGAGTTAGCACGCGGCTGTTGGAATTCCACCAAATATGACATGTAGGATTTTGATAGCCCAGGTCTTTGTATGTTAGCCTTCTTCCTTGTGTTTGCGAATCGCGGTTTGGGGCATTGCGTGTGTTCTTCAACGCACGTCGAAGTTGGTAACAAAGCATAGTATGATCCCTGGTGCCATGGGCATTTCCGAGTCAATGTTGCGGATGATCATCTTCGACAGTAGTTTCCATGGCAGTTACAAGAGTTGTCGTTTGCGCTATGTAGGCGGACAAGCTCGAGTAGTTATACTCAGGCGATCTCGCCGACTTGCCACCCCGGCTTTTCTCCAAAGATTGTTGTTATTGTTGTTGAGGGGCATCGTGAAGATGCTTGAACCCATTCTCGAGCCTTGTCTTCCTCGTCTCAGTGAGTGATCAACGAGCTTATGATGTGGTCAAGGCAAAAGTCTTGAAAAGGATCATTATGAAATATGAAGGTATCTATGACTTCTTTCATGACATCAACAAAGAACTTCAAGGATAAGAAGCTGGCGATGTACTGCCAAGAGTCTTGCCTTGTTTTTGCTTGGACGGCAAGGTCCATCCGTACCATGAGCCCAAAGAACCGAAAGTTGCCGATGAAGCGATGCTTGAGTTGTCCCTGTTGTCAATGCTCCCACGCTGAGAGACTCAAACCATGTGAGGAGGTTCTTGACAAAAGGGAAATAGATACGCTTGGTATCATCGTGTCCTCAAGATTGGAGATGGAGTGTCATACTGACCACGTTTGGATCTTGCTTTGCCATCATACTTAAGCATTGCGGGCGTTCTTGAATTTCTCCTAAGATAGAGCTTGAAGTCTGGTCGCAGAAAGCAGAATCGAGTACTCCTTGCTTCTTGGTACTCATTGTAGTCCGCTGATAGTGATCGAGCATCGAAGCGAGAGTCTCCCGACTTGTCGCCGACACTACCATCGCCTTGCCTTGTTAGCTTGACGCGTGACTTCGATGGAGTGGGAGCGATGAGCACCTCCACCACGCCATGGTGCTAGGAGCACCGTATTCGCGTATGCATAGTGTAGGCGGAGTTCACCACATTTGCGACTCAAGAAGCATCTTGAGGCATGAGCCACCGAGATTGATCGGGTTGATAGATCCTCCGAGTGCGATATTCACGAGTAGCAACCGCATCCGAGCTCAAGATTACGGTAGAGTTGCCGAGTGAGTCGTCGTTGATGAACTTGCACGATCGATTGCGCTGCGAGGCGTGCAGTCTGCCTCCGCGAGCTTCACGCAAGGAGCATCGTCGAGAGTTCATCATCGCTACATCATCCCGCGATAATACCATGCCTTGCGAGTAGTTGCATCAACGATGAACACTTCTTGTGTGAATAAGTCGCCGATCAATGAGCTGTGCATGTCATCAAGCTTACCTTGAAGAAGTTGTCGAGACGGTAAAGCGCCCCGATCTAGCTTAAGATCGGCAGCATGCTCGTGCCAAGAGACCACCCACCTTGTCGTGTGATCACCCCTGAGCAGTATAGCTTGTTGAGCGAATCCAATCAAAGCCTAACTCGAACTCTGAACCGAATAGTAGTCGGGTTGTCGTCCATGAATCAAGAGTACTGAGCACCCATCTTCGCTGTGGCCTAGAGGCGCTTAGCGGTTGGAGATGGAGTGCACGATGATGCGAAAGTGCTCAAGAGTTGGTGGTGAAATGTTATCTGTGCCGAGCGCTCCCGAAGGTCAAGAAAGTGGGAACTCGACATGCAATAGAGGCAAGTCGCTGTTGTATCCTTGACCACCGATCTCGTCGGCGTCGAGATCGTTTCATCAAATTTTGAGGCTCCATCGAAGTATGTCCGAGGACTTGAGCTTTGATCATCGGTTGGTGCCAAGAAACGCAGAATGATCCGCCATCAACGCATGAAACCCAAGAGCCGAATGGTGTCGCTATCGAAAGCGATTTATCCTTGATATTGACAAGAGCCATCGAGTTCGCAGCCGGGATCAACGACGATCCCTACCCGGGCGCACACATGGGTTGTTTTAGACACCGAGCCCACGATGGTACCAAGTAGTAGATTGTGAGCTCACCGAGATCGGGATCACGATGGTGAGATGGGCACACAATTAGATGTGTCCAATGTGCGCCCAGTCCACGTGCGTGCTAAATGATTCGATGTTTTGAGAGGGGTCCCCGCCGCCTTATATGCCACGGAGGCAGTGTTACAAGTCTGACTACAGCAATTATTCGAGTAGGATAGACTATGGAATGGAAAGCTATCCTAGTCTTATGACAAACCTGTCCGGTTTTGTCGCGTGGTTAGGACTTGACCAAAGACTGGGGCCCACAAGCAGTAGTCCAGTGTGTGAACTCATCTTCCCGTATGGCCCACAATGTGTTGGTGGGCCCAGGATGTCTACCGAAACTGGCCTCATCAATCCTCATTACCAGCTTAGAAAGACATCACCAACTTTAGGCGTCTTAGACAAGCATCGATCTTTGTTGGGTCATGTCACTTGCATGCTTCGGGCGTCTTCAGCCTCAACGACATCACATATGGATATGGGCAATGCATGGCGAAGAAATTTAGAAACGGGAGGAATAAACCGAGTGGGCCTCACGTTTTGTATTGGATCGGTGCAACTGCACATCACCTCCGAGGCGAAACTACTCAGGACGAGTACCCGGAGGCGGAAACTTCGGATGAGCCGCCATTAGGAAACTTGGACATATGCAAAGTACTTGAAGCTATGGTGAGTGAAGACTTCAAGCCCACAAAAATCACATGACCGGACCGCCAGAAGTTTTCCTCGAAGAGCCACGGTGATACCTCTCCATGATTTTCAAGATCAACCAAACCAACAAATGAACTTGCTCTTCAAGATGATGACTCCAGTCTCCCGTAAAATGTTTCAGACCAAACACTTGTCCCTCTAGTCCTTGAGGCCCATGAGACTATAACAGTTCTTCACTGAAGCAAATGATTATAGCCACACTACTAGCTATATAGGTCCACTCGTTGTCTTCCACACGCTCATCACAGTGTGTCAACAACACACCACAACACATAAAGAGTTACACAACCGACAACACAAGATGAAACACACTGACTTGCGCAAACATCCTCAATTCGCTCATATGCAAGGCACATATCAACTTTTTCAATCTCCCAGTGCTGCATTTGACAAAGCATATGCAAAACAAGACACCGTGCCCAAAGCCAAATAAACACAAACATAAGGCCACTTGAAATGAACCATTTTCAAAGGCTCATAAAGACTCAGAAAGAGGCAACCAAGAGCCCGCTATACCCCAAGGTATCAAAAGACATCACTATCATCCAAGTGTCAAAATAAGCTCATCACTATAAAATCAGGTTCATGTCAAGATTTGTTTCTCAAGAAGTGTGTTGAAACAATATTGACACAAAGAAATGGTTTGACAGACAACAAGGCCACAAGACTCATCCAAGTGAACCGAAAAACACAAAGAGCAAAACAAAGTCACTTGGCATGAGAAGAAACACATAACCACCAACTAAGAGTCTCGGTCCCAAAGAAATGGGCAAAGGTGCAACAAAGACAGAGCTCAGAAACAGCGCAAGATCACCATGAGTAAACCGAACACACTGAAATGTGACTCCTCAGCGGATGCAAAGGGCTCAAAACCACCAAGAAATAAGCTCAAACAGATGCAGACCATGCACTAGGGCCAGGAGCATACAAAGATGCACCTAAATGATGGAAAACACAAGCTCAAACTCGACCAAACAAAAGAAATGGTCACAAATGAACTTCCTCAACCTTCACAAACTCAACTTTTTCACTAACTCCTGGGATGAACATGCAAAACTGATTTTTCTCCCAAATGCAACTTTTCCTCTTATTAAATGCATGAATCAAGGCATAGAACTAAATACATGTCAATGTAAACTCCACACTTCTCAAATAAGCACTATCATGAGTTGATGAGGAGAAAGGGCAAGTAGATCATAGCTCAAAAGCATTCAAGGAATATCATAATACAAGCATGTGACATGTTTAGAGATTATTACCATCTCACCACTGAGAGGCACCCTAGCCATGAAACATCAAATCTAAACATGGTAGATCACACAAAGCTCATACGAGGTCAAACTTGTTAACAAGAGATCATTGCAACACCAATCAAGCAAAGTCATGTCAGCAGCTCATGAGCCATGTTCTACTTGAGAAATCTTCAAATGCAACACATGTTTCACCCATATGTGAAGGTAAAGCATATGCATAAAGACATGATGAATAGGCACATATCATACCACAAACATTTTTCAAATTTAATGCCTTTGGTACAAAATCCGAAGCTTATGCTCCTCCAAGATGCAACATCTCATTCACAAAAATGGTCTTTGATAATTGAAATATGCAATCCAAGCACAACCTAGGCATGATATAATTCATTACTCAAAAAGACATGGACAAGCATCTACTCATGGGTGAAACAACATTTCAAACATATGTATTCAGATCAAAGCACTATCTCAACATATATATCAAACACCAAAGTAGATACAGATACATCACCACTAACATACTCAAAATCTACAAATAGCATAATAGTACAACATAATAGAGAAGCTCATGTACAAAATGTAACCATGATATACAAAGGTGATCAACCTATCATGATACATAAATAAACATGATTCTTATGCAACATAACCTCAACTAGAACAAGGTGTGATATGACAAATGCAACATGATTTGACATAAGCAATGCAAAATGCATGAGACAAGACTTGGCTCTACAACAAGAGGCTCAAGAAACAAAGCAAGAAAAACTTTCCAAAGGAAGAACTTCCAAAGATCCCAATTGATACCATAGAATACCAATTGCAAGACCGTAAAGATCCAATTGAGTACCATGCCATGCAAGGCAAAGATACCATTCCAATTGAAGGATCTGGCCGATTACTAAAGCCAAATCATGAAACCAAATTCTCGAAGCTGCTCCTCACCAAGACAGCAAAGCAAGGCAAAGAGAAGCTCTAAAACCAAAAGGGGAAAGCCAGACACAAACCAACCTCCAAGACAAGACAAGCCCAAACCTTCAAAGAAGCTCAAAACATGCTACTGCAATGACAATACCAAATTATAAATAACATTGTAACAAGATTCCACATTTATGAATATAAGCATGGGCCACAAGCATGTAAACTAAGATACAAAAATATACACAAGGATACTAACCAAAATGATACCAATAAACACATGCCAAACAAGAACTAAAACAAGCATGATACAAGTTCATTTGATGGATCATCCCAACATATATTAAAGCTAGCATGACAAGATATACATGGGACAACATGCTAAATGAAAAGGTATACCATAGAGCTAGACAAAATGATATGAATGGACAACATGACCATAACCACTAGAACCATAAAGCATGACACTTATGTTCATATATCATCCACCACAATATCATACAAAAGATAGCAAGATAGGTATACAAGATCACAAAGCTATAAGTGAACAAGGTATAGCCTACCATGGTTTACACAAGCAAGACATATATACAAGTGAGCACAAAGGAAAGAAACTCACTATACATGTATACAAAAACTTTCAAGAGTCATCCAGCGATGGAGAACCATCATGTGATCACCCCATGAGCAAGAGATCAAGCACCAACCCATGTTCAGAATCTCCCATATTACACACATAGGAGACGAAAAGACCAAGCCTTGGATCCCAAAGGGTTAGCAAGCACATTGGGGAATCAATACTTGGTCACCGAGTAAATGCATCAACTTATCATGTGGGTTAGCATGATGCAAATGTTTGAATGAAAAGGTTTTCAACCATACAGAATGCCTCAAAGAGCCAGCGAAAGCGAGGTAAAGCACCACAAGCAAAAGGCAAAGATCCTTGAGGTCGTAGAAGAACCAACCAACACGCAGCATGGACCAACCAACACAAGAAACACTAGAAACATGTCCACGAGCATGGCCTAACTCACTAGAAAGAGTGTCATAAAACTCCACAAATTGTGCTTTAGTGTTCATATCAAGGGCTATGAACAGCCATAAAAGACCCTCCTAGCCGCATTCTCCTTGCCTTTGGTAGCAAAAGATGCCCCATCCTTCCCATAATGAGAGCAATGGTACAAAGGCCTATTGGGAGGCACGGTCAGGATGGTGAATCACCATTCTCTTGTAAGTGAGAAGTCCCTTGGGACTTAGAGCAAGACATCAACCAACACTCGCCTTGGTGCCCATTAGAATCACACGTGCCAGAGAAAGCTTCTTAAAGCACCACGCATCGCCGCTGCTGATGGCTACAACAAGATAGCCATCTCTTCTCAAAAATGCATTGGAACGGTTTGGGAGCATGAGTTCCAAATAATGTGAGAAGCACCTTTGCCATCATCATAACAAAGAAGCAACAAGCTTAGGAGTAGCTATGAAAGAGCTATCCAGCACCACCACACGTGCCATCATCCAAAGACACATCAAGAGAAGAAATCATTTGAGAAGCAATGTAAAGCACCAACGTCGGAGTGACAACATCAAACCCTTAGCACAAAGACTCTTACACCTTGTGCGCAACACCTCATTTTCAAATTTGAGGCCCTCACAAGTACCACATGTCATATTTCTCGAATTCTCAATTTCCGTCTCAATGCATCTAGCATATGTGGTACGTAATAGTTCATTCTCTTTCTCAAGGTTGGCACTCATCTCATCATGCACAACCAAATTGCCGCTCATATCATCGCACAATTTTTTCGAAGCCAACACTTCACTTTTCAAATCAATGCATGAAGTGCAAATGAGACCACATGAGAAAGTATCATCATTCACATCAATTAATGCATCCTCATCATCACAAGAACTATGACAAGCATCATCTACAAGCAACAAAGAGCACTTTCTACAAGGCATAGATTTCATATCACAAATTTTAGCCCTAGCATGCTCAAGTTCATCTACACATGTGGTGTGAGTCAATTTTAGTTCATTAATTTCAGCATGCAAAGACTCACAAGAAACACATGGTAAGGAAGCACTTATCTCCAACGCCAATCTCATTTCTAGCCTTAACAAGATCATCATTCATAGCAACACAAAAATTGCAAGGCATAGAAGCATTAGATTTCAAGAAGTCATATTCAGATTGCAAGAAAGCAAACGAAGCTTTCAATTCAACATGACTATCCCAAATCTCATCAGCATATTTTGTACTCAACTCATATCTCTTGCCAACAATATCGACACTCTTCTTTAGTTCCTCAATTTTAATACGCAAAGCATCACAAGATTTGCATAGCAAAGATGAATTAAGCTTAGCAATCATCTCGACATTAGCACAAAGTCGAGTAAACAAGCTGAGAGCAGCTTTCTGCTCCTGATTCCTCCCAATACAACATGCCATCTCATTAAGGACAAAGATTCTCAGTTTCAAGCAAGGTAAGGAGGAATCCTTAGGAATGGCATGGAATCGTTTCGCCTCTTCGGTGGAAGATTGCCCAGTCCTCCACATCCCACCGGATCTTGACGACTTGGTGTGGGTTGTGGAAGGATGATGCCATGAGGCTTGATTCTCTCTCTGGAGACTCTTTCACGCATTTGGACACTGCTGAGGGCAAGGAGATCGTGGAAAACCTTCATGATTTCAGCTCCCCTTGCATTCCATCCGATGAGGTGCCTATCAAAGAAAATGTTGAGCTACCTAAATCTATCATCAGCCAAGCTCAAGATTGCTTATCCATCCTTTCCAAGCTCTGGTTGAAGATAGCATTCCTAAATAGCAGGAATCTAAGGGAAAGATTGCTTCACGCAGATTCTACCCTTGTATTCCCCTCTCGTACCTCTTCTTAGACCTTCTCCCCAAGACCTTGTCTCGAGGGAGGATGGAGAGAATAATTAGGAAAGAACTACCATTCCCGACCAGGATGACTTGTTCAGTCCTAGTTACGATCTCCTAGGGAGAGTGCGATAGGCCTCTCATGTTCCTACATCTTGCTCGAATCGTAGTCATTTGCACTAAAGTTCGAGCTAAGGCCTTGGTCTTTGTTTTATAATCCATAGGATTCATTCTTTAGACCAAAGGAGGATGATCATATACCGATCGAGTCGAGTGAATTCACTTTTTCATTTTTAACTCGATCGATGCCGATCAGTCAAGGGAACTATCATTTCCTATCTTACATCTTGACATGATTGATGCCCAATGGGAGCTGAGCTTATTGGTTTATCTATAACCTCCCATTGGAAGTTTAGGTTGGAATTCCGGGTGTTTTACCATTTCAGTGGAACACTAGCTTCATACCTAAGGGTGAGCGTGAGTTGATGGATACTCCCTCCTCATACAGACCCTAACTCTTGAACGTACGTCTAACCAATAGAGCTTGACTCTATCCTTTCTTGAGGTTTGATACGTTCCTGAGTTTTTTTCACTCGGAGATCGTCTTTCACTCTAAAAGCACTAGCTTCAGTGCTTACCTTTCCATCTCCGAGGTTCACTCTCTGAGTGCTATATCTTCTGAGTCTTGTGATCACCCTAGGTGCTCAGTTTGCCTGGAATGACCATGTTTTCCTTTTGTTATCTTTTGGACTCGTGTTCGTATATATGGCACTAACCTTATAGCTAAAGCTTCACCGATTCATCAAAGATTGGTGGTGATACGGGAATGACACCACCAATGGTAGCTGCAAGATGAAGTTCCCATGGTCGAGCTTATGACCGTAATAAACAAAGCACTGCCAGGAGATAGCCTGGATTAGCATAGAATTTAATTTCCCTTTTGAATAAAAGCAAGAACGTGTTTTTAGGATAAGTTTTCCTTCGGGTATTTTTGGTCACTAACCTTCCAGGAGGAGATTGAAAAGAAAGATGGACAGGTGATGCCCAAGAACATGTGAGTTACATCAGCTCCAACACCTTGGTAAGATTCAGTGAGAGAACATTTACAAAGGAAGCTTGATCTCCACACACTTGAGTTTTGTTGCCTAGCAATGCAAACTTCAAGTGTGGGGGAGGTATGTGAGCATCTTGAGTAAAAGTTCCTCCTCTACCAAATCTTACCCTGGTGTGGAGATGATGTAAGCTCTCTCATCTTGCCCCACTAACTAGGTAAGTCCTGTTTTTTTACATTAAACAAAGCCCTTCCGGGAGATTGCCCGAGGTTCACCGCCTTTTGCTCATGCTTATGCCCCTTTTGAAAATAGCATGATCATGTTTACATGCTTTCTTTATCTTTGTTCGTATGCTCTGGTTTGAATGTTTGGGTACACACGCATTCATATGTTGTTTTAAATTAAGCATGGTGCTTAGGTTAAAACTGTCTTCTTTAGTCAAAACAAGACATGGTGTCGACTTTTGACTTATGAACCTTAGAGTTATATTTTCATAGATTTTGGATGCATGTATATGGACTAACCCCTGCAGGAAATCATCATAATTCAAATGGGCAATTCATTAAGCTAGATTGTAATGGGAAGGTAAGTCAAGGCGTCGAATTCATGTTGCACAACATGCAAAGGTGGTACATATGACCTCTCAAAAGTCCAAGGTAAGTATATTCCCCTTTGCCTATTGAATGCAATTATGATCTAACGTTGTTTGAGCAGATAACATGGTGACAATAAAAAAAACAACAAAAATATTTGAATTTGAATAAAGGCTCCCTGGTTCTCGAACCAGTAGAGTCCATCTTTTGTTTTCACTTTTTATCTGAAGAACACACCAGATTCAACCACCAGTGTAGGGGAGTTCTCTCAAGCTCATCATCGACATATCCACTTTGAGAACTCCCACACAAGGGTTGCACAACATCGACTACGCCTTCACAATAAGGACAAGGTAAACTACAGTGAGCCGGCTGCCCCACAGGTTAGCCAAATCACCGTTGGTCTTCCTTGATCCCCATATCCTTCAGAGCGATGGTATGTGCACCCTTCACCTCACTCTCCATTATCCATGAGTTTGGTTGAATTTCAATTCCTATCATTTGATATCAAACTCCGAGCTTCATGCTCTGTTTGCTCTACATGATTCCTGTGGTTGGCTTGCATATGTTTTATTGCTTACTTGTCATCTTGATGCTTGTGAACAAATATCATTAGGGAACTCTTGCTTATCTAAGTAGTTGGTATTTGTGATATGGTTTTATGATATGATCTTCGCTCTAAATGTTTTAGTGCTCGGGAATTTTATTTGAAAACATAAAAACTCTTTGCAAAAGCTCCTTTTTGATATGCCACAGTCCTACCAAAGCCATATGATGTTTTAGTTGAAAAACCTTATACTCATATGCTGCTTGTTATTGCATTGAGCTTTGTCAAATTCTGTGACCCTTGTGAGAGTTCTTTTCATTCTTTCGTGATCAAGATTCATGTGCACACCATATTCCCCTTGCTATGCTTCTACTTTGGAAGTTAGCATTATACCATCCATCCAATCCACAAAATAAAGCTCCATATGTGTTGATTTCTCCTTCCAAGTTATTGTTACAAAGAGACATGGCTATCAGAAAAAAAAATATGGACACATAAAGGTCCAAGTATTGAAGAAAAAAAAGAGAGTTGGACACATAAAGGACCACACAGAGGAAAAAAAGAGAGATAGCCATGTTCTCAAAAGATTTTTTATACGAGAAGGAGAATCATGCAAAAAGGAGTTCCATAACTTAGATGGTAATAACTAGTACCCGCTCCGGGCCTAGTGTCCACCTTACTATCACCATAATATCCATCATGTATGGTAATATCTAGCACCCACTCTGGGCCTAGTATCCACCTTACCATACACCTGCACATCTTGATCTGATGGTATGATTTGATTTTCTATTTGGATCCGGTTTTTGACTTTGCAAAACATGTGATGCAAGTATGCCTTATCATTCATACCCTACCCTGAGCTCCACATAAGTCATCATTAGAGGTAGGATGAATAAAGGTAATCTAATACCTTGGTGAGGACATATACACATTGAGCGATCAAAGAGAATCAAATGAGAAGCTAAGCAAGGTTTGTTTTGAAAATTTATTGCAAAACCCTAAGTTACTTGACATGATGAGCAGGAGTGATTTTATTCATGACTATTCCATTCCTCAACTACCCAATATAGCATGATAGACACTTCACATAGTTCACAAGTACAAGGTATAGTTTGGAATATCTCTTATGCTCACTTCATACCTCTGGATTACATGTCTCACCTTGATTTGTTCCCCTTTACTAGGGACGAGCAAAGGTCATGTGTGGGGGTGTGTTGACGGCTGTTAAGTACCATTTTTATGGCCGTCAACTCCTACATTTTGGTACATGAATTGCACATCAACACTAGAATGGGAGCTTAAACTAATACTTTCGACAAGTGGTGATGTCTATTCAAATGCGTGTATTTAGCTAAGGAAATAAGGAATCCATGCATAGTTGATCCAAGCTAATCAAGCTTCAGTCAATGAGGGGCTGCCACATAGGATTCCCCTAGATCAATGACGTCACCAATCCATGAGAAACACTTTCGACGAATCACGTGCTGCCATGTCAACATCACATGCATGGAGGAGAGATCATGGGGCCCACATGTCAGCCACCTAGAGGAAGCACAACACGATGGGACACCCGGGAGCGTCGGTCGATCCTAGGATCGGCTGAGCTGCCTCTAGCGCGTCTCATCCTGGCCTTCCACATGGTGCTTCCTGATTGAGCACTTGCTGTAATTCGGGCATTTTGGTGACATTTGGTGCGCATGAATGCACACCCCCTCCTTTATAAATAGGAGGGGAGGGGCCTCATTTCTACACACATCCCGAGCTCCCTCCCCTCTCATTCTCCCGTTGGAGAGCTGAGTTCTCACCTCTCCATGGATTGTGTGTGTGATTAGAGTGCTAGGGTGAATAGGAGTGAGGAGTGAGGTGGAGTCCTCATGGATGCTTGTTCTTCATTCAGACCAAAGTGAGTATTTCAGCATTTCTTATTTAGACTAAAGTGGGTTTCATGCATGAATGATATGTTCTTATGTTCTTGGCTTGTTCAGGTTTTAGAGTCGTGTTCTTCGTAACACGACACTTCGATCCTTTAGAGGTAGTCATAAGTTCATGTATCTATTTGCACAGATTGATCTTCCTTAGCTGAGTAAGAATGTTGTATCTTGTTCGCATCTGAAGGACCGAATAGGCGACCAGAGAGGGGGGGAGTGAATGGGAGCTGATAAAAATTCTTCCCAAAGGAGAGAACTCGGCCTATACCCCGATTGCCACTCCGATCACTCGCACACACCAAAGAAGCTCTAGACTAGGCACACACAAGCCTACAAGTCCTAGAGACAAGCCACGAATCAAGAAGCGGAAGCACAAGACAAGAATCAAACCACTCAAGCAAATCTGCAGAGTCCAGGACGGACTGTCATGGACGTACGGGCGTACCGTCCACGGCACCTTGGCAGACTGTCCGCACGGACGGCGCGGACTGTCTGAAATTGCAGACAGAACCACCAGAGATACACCTCGAAAAATCAGACTGTCCGCGAGGGACCCGTAGACTGTCCGGCACGATACGGACCGTCCGGCACTCAAATACAGACCGTCCGCAAACCTCTTGCCACCAAAAGCTCATGAACCAACGGATCGAAACACGGGCACGCAAGAACTTGCGAAGAACACGAAGAACAGCTGAGTTGCGTGCCCCTTGCGGATTGTCTGCAAAGGCCTGGGGGACTGTCCGCCAGGCGCGGACAGAGCTACTTGAGCTCGAGCCGCCCAAAGTCAACACCACCTTCCCTTCACCCGATCTCTCGAATCAACAATGGATTGCGACCAAAACATAGGGGAAGATGAAGCGACTCTAGGAGAAGCTATCCCTATGAAATCATGGCCTCAAACCAACTAAAATGAGAGAATCGAGATCCTATGAAAACACCTCCATGAACTCGGGTTCCACCAAGAACTCACAAATCGAAGGGTTTTGCCGGCGTTTGAGGGGTCAAGATCATACCCAAAGATGCAGAAGACATCCACCCATGATCCCCTCAAAGAAATCAGAAGAGAAACGCCCTCAAATCGACGAATCAAGAGAAGAACAAAAGCCCCCAAAAAATAGCACCGAAAATGACACGAAATTACAAGAGCTAAGAAAGAGATAGAATCACAACGCCGATTTCTTCCATACATCCAGAGGTCAGAGTCTATACAAGAATCTAGCATAAGGAAATATTGGGAAAAAGAAGCAGTTTGGAGCGATTCACCCTAGCCATCCTCCTCTACTTTCTATTTATACTTAAGTCTCCTGGAGGTGGCAAATGAGCCTACTGCCCCTAGTGCATAAATGTAAGATACACACCCTCAGGGGCATTTTGGTCCAAGTCAAGCATATTCTCATCGAGCGGACATGCTTCCACCGCGGACTCGCTTAGCCTCGACGCAAGCCTCACGATCACGTCACGTGCCCCCCGCCTCGAAGTTTCCCGATGCTCTCAGATCACCGTCTCCGTTGCGTTGGGCCTTCGTGCTTGGTTTTGAGGCCCAAACCAAGAAACTGTCCACCGATGGTTTGTGGGCAAACCACCAAACCCCGCGTGCAAGCTTCGGCCTCGAACCGCTACCTTGCACCGGCCCATGTCCATGACTTCAACTCGCTCTTCTTGCACCATGCGGCTCGCACTTGACCCCATCGGCCACCGGGTCCATCGAACTAAGCCTACTTGCCTCTCCATCACCCGGAGGCCACCACGACATAGGCCTTCGCGCTTGTTCTTCACCTGCACTAACACGAGTCAAGCTGCAACCTGCACCTGCAATACTAAGACAAGCATTAATCACACAACGTTCTCAATCACTCATCACTGAGGAGCGACCCACCACTAGTCTTCGGACGCTCCTGGTCCTCAATCTCCCCCTTGATGAGTTCATAGACAACACCCATAGTAACCAACTCAAAGAAAAAAGAAAATAGCCACGAACACAAACCTCCAACAAGTGATCCAAAGCCAAAGAACAAGCAAAACAAGATCACTCACCAGACCAAGTCTCCACCCCCTAAGGCAAGGGCAACGGCTCAACACACCCGAGACAAACAAAGCTCTTCACAAAGAGCACACCACAAAGCACAAAACTCAGGCAAACCAAAGGAGCTCCGCCTGCACATATGCAAACTCCCCCTGAACTAGTGCAAAACTTTTCACAATTTCTCCCCAACAAGCAAAATCTCACAAAATTCTCCACATATTCTCCCCCTTGTTGACAATGCATGAATCAAGCTACCATGAAGGTGCACAAATGCATGTCAAAGCATGTACAAGCTACCAAGCTTCTCAGATATACAAAGAGCACAACAAAATGCTACAAATGAGACATAGAGCAAGCAAAGTAGACATGATGTAGTTAGCAGATTGCCATCAAGAAAGTAGAGACATAGATACATGTGACATGGCCAAAAGCAATTTTAAGCAATTTTCACAAAAAGAATTCATCTCATGAGCAAAGCCCTATCCGTGGTCAATTTGAGCAAAAATGAACTTAAATCACACAAAAGCTCATACAAGATCACAAGTTCTCATCACAAGATCATAGCAAACACCCATAAGCTACTATATGTCATGTCAAAGCCACCGAGCCATGTGTCTACTTCTAATAGAGACTTCTCATGGTAGACATCATGCAACGATTTAGCACCCAAAATATATACATCAAAGCATAAAGACATGATTATGAGCATATTTTTCAAAAATAAGGCAATTCATAGACCAAATTCATTTTCAAATTTAAGCATGGTACATGAAATGCCTTTGCGGCAAAAAGAAGCTTATGCTCCTCCACAAGTGAACATATGGGCTAAACATTCACAATGACAAATGGGTCTTTGACCCCAAGTGAAAAGAGCATGATACTCAAGCACAAGCTAAGCATGATATAGACATTTGAGCACAAAGAGAGCATGAAAAAGTATCTACTCATGAGTGAAGCATATTTGAGCATTTTCACAAAAAAGAAGCTATCTCATCATGAACATATGACAATACCATCAAGAGCATAGCATTCACATCACCATTCCCAAAGCATACACATATCTCACATATAGCACATCATAGTGATCAAAGTATATAAGAGAAGCTCATCTTAGCAACTATGATACAAAGATGGCTATCCTACCATGTTTTGGTACATAAATGAAAATGCATGCCTGAAATGCAACAAATGATACATATATCACATATATACATGAGAAGCTCCATGATCCAGCTAAAAAGGGAAACACATTCCAAGTTCACCTCGCAAGCGTGTGAAGGTAACTTGGTCAAGTGGCTTAGTGAAGATGTCGACTAGCTGATCTTGGGTAGGTACAAGTGGCTTACATGGTTAAGCCACTACCTACTCCTCCGAGGGTTCAGAAAACTCAAGAGATGGCACTACAACTAAATATGTCAGGTGGCTAGCTAGCCGATCGTAAGTCACCAGATAGAACAAGAGCAGATGACAACAACCATGAAAGCATCTGCAGTCAGAAATTCTACTGCTAAACTCCAGGAAGAATATAATGAGGCTATGAATCAAGCTGCACTATTGGAAGCAATGACGGATCCTCCTCTGTTCTCTACACTACCATATCAAGAGCAACAGATTCAGGATTTTCAAAATGTTTAGTATGTACAACAGCTGATTGCTCCACAAACAAACCAGTCAAACCAGGGTTTTTCAGCTGAACAACTACTTCAAGGATCACCACATAGCATTGAGATCCCAAGGCAACACTGGGCTCCTCCTAACCCTTTGGTTATCTAGCCTATTGTTCAGGAGCAGCCAATGGTGGAGGTGTCGTCTTGGCCAGTAAACTTGGTGAAGTCAGGAACCTTAAACTTTTGAGGAAACGGGATCTGATCGAAGGATGCAGGGTAAGGTGTCTGATACATGTGTGTTTGCTGCTTTGGCTTTAATCCGAATTGATTTTGCAGCATATTTGTAACTTCAGCCATGAAACTCTTCTGATCAATCGGTTGAGGACCTGCCGAAGGGTATTGCTTCATCATCCAGTGTGGGGAGGTAGGTACAAATGAATCATTGAGAGTTCGATTATTCTCATCCTCTCTATCAGGGCCAGCCTTCGCTTGGTTTACATTGCTCCCAGCAAATTCAATTCAGAGTTAGGAAGATTTGGAAAGACAGTTTCATGGGTATTTCTTCTCAGGGATTCATGAGATGAAGCTTACTGATCTTACTAGCTTAAGACAGAGGAACGATGAACCGGTGCCCAACTTCATTCAGAGGTTCTGGGAGATGAGGAACAAATGCTCTGACCTATCACGGTGATAAGCGGTGGCGAAATTAGCTTTTCAAGGACTCTTGCCTCTATCAAGGAGAAGTATGCTTCATAAGAGTTTGAGAACATCAGCCAGTTACTCCATCAGCTAAGTTATGAGAGCACTCGCTCATATGAACCCAGAAGGAACTTTCAAAAGCGAGTGTCCTATGTAGATTGCTCTGATGATGAAGAAGAAGCCAAAGTCGATTTAGCTGAGTGGGTACCGAGCAGGAAGCCGATTGCATGTCCCTTCGGCAAAAAGGAACCTGAGAAGTTCAGTTTTGACACAACCAAAGCTGACAAGATATTCGATCTTCTCCTTCAGCAAGGACAGATTAGGATGTCACAAAACCATACTATACCAAGTGCTGAAGAACTGAAAAAGATCAAATACTGCAAGTGGCACAATGCCACTTCTCACAACATTGAGGATTGCTAAGGTGTTCCGTCAACAAATCCAAGGTGCAATAGATCAAGGGAAGTTAAAATTTGAGAGACCTTCAGGAAAGCTGTTGAAGATCGATCAACACCCTTTTCCTACCAACACAGTTGAAGCAACAAAAGCAAAGGTGTTGAGGTCTGATTCGGTTAAAAATAAAGGAATTATTGACCTTGAAACCCAGATGACAGCTGAAGAAGCCAAAGGGAAGGGATTGCTCGAAGAAGGAATCAGTTCAAAGAGTTCAAAGCAGCAAGTTACATCACATATTCTTCTGGGCAAGTTCCAACGCCAACAAAAGAAGATCAAGGAAAAAAGAAGAATTGGCAAGGCGTAATGCAGGGCACTGGAGATGTCCATTCTTCAGATATTGCTGGGAAGAAGGGATCAAGCTTCCAACATCTGACAACTATCTAGAATGTGAAGGCTTCTATTTAGAAGGGTAGTTATCCAAAAGGCCTTGTTTTGATAACAGGGACAGAAAGCCTACCAATCAAGATCAGCAAGAGCGACACAACCAACGCATCTCAGTATATGATCGGCTGGGGGGCAAGGTCAGTGTGCATGATCGGCTGGGGAGCAATACCAATGTACATGATCGGCTGGGGGGCAAGCGCCAAGACAGTCGACCTAATTGGCTAGAAGACATGGCTATAAGCAGGGTTCCTGATGAAGACATGTTGGCAAGAAATCCAGAAAGGCGTAATGCTACATACGAAGACAAAAGCCAACACGAAGCCCGTCAACCTAGGTGGTGCCCAGAAGGGTTGACCAAGTCTCAGAAAAGGAGAGTCCAGCGCTTGCGACAATTGAAACAACAAGAAGAGATTGAAAAGCAAGCACTTGACAAAAAGAAGGTCTGATCCCAAATCTGGCGACCTAAACCGAGAGCTGATAAGAAAGAAGATCAACCAGTGGCAAGCATTAACATGGACTTCATGCTACCCAAGGAATTCATGACTCTTGAAGACAACTCAGATGAAGAAAGTTCAGATGAAGAACTAGGGATGGCTCCGTTAACTTTGGATCCAATGTTGGCCAGTTTTGAGAAGCTATATGAGGAAAAGCGTCAACATTTGAAAGCTCTGTTCCTCAAAGGGCTCGTTAATGGAAAGCCAGTCACAAGGCTCCTAGTGGATGGTGGTGCATCGGTCAATCTCATGCCCTACTCGATGCTTCGAAGATTTGGGAAAAGTGAGGAAGACTTAACCAAGACCAATATCATGCTACTTGATTTTGAAGGCAATTCGTCATCCGCGATGGGTGCTATCTGTGTGGATCTGACAATCGGCAGCAAACTCTTCCAACTACCTTCTTTGTCATCAAAGGGAAAGGGTCATACAACTTGCTACTTTGGCGAGATTGGATTCATGCCAATTGTTGCATTCCATCTATTATGCATCAATGCATGATTCAATGGATTGGAGACTCGGTGGAAGTTGTCAACGCCGATTCCTATTTTCACATTGCAGTAGCAGACACGCATTGGAACTTTGATAAAGACACCTTCATATTAGGGAAAGTATGGGAGACAGATTTCCTCAAGATGTCTGATTTCGAGCTTCAGCCGATCCAGGCGATCGGTTCTCAAATATAAAGGAAAGAGCAGAAAGCTACATCGGCCGATTGGAAGGATTGGACTTGAACAAAGCAAGGCTGATGCTCGTCAAGACCAAAGCAAGATTGGAAAATTGGATTAATTACTTAGCCGATTGCTACTTCTGGCTTCCTAGTCGATTTAGATTTTGGATGATAGCCGATACTGAGTTATCGCCTTTAGTGAAAAAATTGTAAAATCAAAAGTGTTCAAACACTTATAGCCGATCTATGATTCAGATTATGGACGATGTAACAATCACCCTTAGAACAAAAAATATGAACATATATATATTTCTTTCTCTCATATTTCAGTACATCGTGTTTACATCCTCATTGAAGATTAGTGGAGTCAATGTTTTCCTAGACGGAAACGGTAGACAAGTCGGTCGACCATCGTTTAGCATTTAATCTGTTTAAACGCTTGTTTAAACGGGTCTAAATGGCATTTAAACGGGATAAATGGTGTTTAAACGGGCTAAACGACATAGACGGTGGTAACCCATTTAGCGTTTAGACCCGTTTAAACAGCCCGTTTAGGCCGTTTAGGATAACACTGAGTAGAGTACATAAATTAGAAGATAACTATCCTATCTCTCGTATGATGAGGATATTGAATTAGTGAACATCAGAGAGAGAGGGGTGCTGCGAAGAGGAAACAGAAGACTAAGATCTTCCCCAGAATCTGTGATCTTCCGCCAAGAGCTTCACGAGTTGATGACCAAGATGGTCGTCCCCTTGGCGCGCTCTTCCTCCGACACCGGTGCAGCGAGACATTCTACCTTGCTCCTTCCCTTCAGCCGTTGAACCCAAGCTTTTCACAAGGATTCTTTTAGCTGTTGTACCTCCTGGCTTCGCAAGAAGGGTTGGATAAGGCGAGGTAACGCTGCACTACTTCACAAGAATTCTTTTAGCCATGGTAAGAAAGGGAAAGGAAGAAACAATCAAACAGCAAAAGCCTACACCCTATCAGATCTAGTCTTTGCGCCATGGTGGAAGAGGTGAGGAGCCGATGTACATTCGGTTGCTATTTATAGCCCAAACCAGAGGGAATGGAAGCTGAAGAAGATAAGAAGGAATAAAAAAAGATACCAGATCTGGTCAAATTGGAAACAGTCCTTCTGTGAATGGCTCAGTTTTCAGAGGCTGACATTGATTTCAGTGATCCGTTTCCCCAAAAAAGGGAGGAGCGCTCAAGCTATTTAAGGAAAAAAACTCTGTACTCCAGAAGAGGAGAAAGTAAAAAGGGGTATTCCTCAATATTACTAAAGATATCAACAAGCTTACTAGCAGCGACATGAAGCAAAACTATTTCAAGAAGACGCTTGTTGGAAAAACAAAGTTCTAAATCTTCCTGAGTACGCTCCAAGAGGAAAATGTCTCCCATCCCTAGAAAAACAACGAGCCGATCCAGAGATTTTCGGCTAAAAGAAAGAAGGTAGCCTATGAAAAGGAAACAAGTAAAGAACCATTGGATTATAAGTTGAGTTTTATAGGAGGGATGCAAGGAAGAGACGGTACAGAGCCACATGTTGACATTGAAGGGTTAATAGTATTCAAAAGTAGGTGAGAAGCATTCAACTATCATGATTCAGAGAAGTCACGAGACAAAAAGTGAATGCCGTCAGAAGAAAGAAACCATTCAGAAGAGGCATGGGTTATTCAGATGACTATCTTTTAAACACAATAAAGCAAAAGCTAATTACATCAGCTAGAATTTATTGAAAGCCGATCACATCGGCTAAAGAAAATTGCATCAAGATTTCTGTAAGTCTTTGGCCTTATCTAATTACATCTTGGTGATGTCTACTTCACCATCTACTTGATTCAGTTCTTCAACGAGGTACACCCTCCTGGCCTCCAGAACCTCTAATTTCTTCGTTGTGGAAATTACAAGTCGAAGACCTCACTTCTGATGATGGCGTTCGCACCATGAGTGTTGATGCTCATCAGGATCCTTCCTACATCCTCACGATTGGGAGACTAAAGAGGAGAGAATAATTATTGACAAGATACAAGAATACAAGAAATAGAGGCAAAACCTGATTCACAGAAAAGGAGGACATCACATCAAAGGTACAAGAAAAGAGATGGAGATGACTCTTATAGGCTAACTCAAGCGTTTGGGCAAAGGAACAGACGCCTTGCGAATGAGTCGGCCTTCAAGAAGCTGACATTGATTCAGAGACACGTTCCCCAAGATCAGCACCAATAAATCAAGATTGAGGATTCTCTACGTCGACAAATTGCAGAGCATATTCCATGGATAATCTTCCCTCAACAACACTAACAGCAACTGCAATCTTCATAGCACCATTTACAAAGCTCGGTCTAACAAAAGTTCATCAAGGAACAGTAATAGGTGATGCTTCTTGAGAATGTTTGCAAGAAGAAATGTCTCCCATGTCTAAGAAGAATCGATATATCCATCGGATAAATAAGGGTAACGCTGAGAAACTCATAAGAAAGTCTATGGACAAAGGAGTGAGTTTTATGAGGGAAGAGACAAGAACAAGATCACATGTTCGAATCAGGCATCGACAGACAAAATCCAAAATATTCAAAGCAAAAGGTATGACAAGTTTTATAATCCTCATGTGCAAAGAGCCAAAACTACAAACTACAAGATGGATAGCATCACAGAGGAGGTCCAATCGTGATCGGCTGAACCTAAATCGGCTGTGTCTTCCGACGAATGATCTGCTTCAAATTACCTCAACTCTGCAAGAAGCTTTGCATATATTTCTCTTCATCCGATCAATGTCAGCAATAATTTCAAGACATGAGTATTTGTGTCCAAATCAGCCGCTTCGAGATCAAGAAGTACTTCAATCAATCACATTTGATGGATCCCTTCCTCCAACCATGACACCTGAGATATCAGCAATCCTTATGACTAAGCCATGGACAATCTTGGGAGAGAGGAGAATAATCAATCGGCCAATCATTTCAGCTTTTTTGAGAATGCCAATCATTTCAGCTCACAGATGGTGGTTTGATGTCTCCAGGCTAAGGGATAACAGAAGAGGTTACCGATAGAATTTTGACGATTATCATCGGCAGAGTTTGATACAAAGAGCCATCAATTTTGATAGGAGATTAATTGCAGAAACTGATTAACTCGGAAAGATATGAAGCAACAAAAGGCAACCAAAGAAAGTCGATTTGTGGCCTCTAAAGACTCAAAGTTTGTTAAGAGATCTATCACATTCGACTAGGAGAAAGAAACAGAAATCGAGAGAATTTCAGAGCAAAAGATATTTACTCCGAAACTGGGGGCATGTGTTGACACCATTTCTTGACACGTGTCGATGAGGAGCAAAGAGCAGGCAAAAGGCCACAAAGCCAATAAAAGGAAGGAGAAGGAACAACTAGTTAGTTGACCGTTTGGGAAAGGAGTCAACGAAAACAGCCGATGGCCAAAGGTAGGATATCGGTTGAAGGAAAGAATAGAAGGCGGCAAGAGAAGAAATACGCCAAGAAAAGGGAAACGAGGCTCAGGTGGGTCAACGTCAGTTGACGACGGGTCAAAAGTAGTTAGTGAGTCTGACTCTTGCACGAGTCGTTTATTTTAGCAGTCGTAGTTTCTTTTAGTTAGGACAAGTCTCGTCGTAATCGACTAGGAGTTCGTAGTATTCAAGGGTATAAGTAGTGACCCTGTGCGGTCGGAAAAGATTGTACACACCAACAAACATAAACCTTTACTTTTCAAGCAATTTACCTCTCAAGTCGGCGACTTCGCCAAAAAGATTCATTCTTCTTGTTTTCTTGTTTCAAGCGCCGTCCTTCGAGTTCGCCGGGCTGCATCGATCGTCCTCCGGCAGGCTTGTGAGTACCGCTTTACTGAGTAATTTCTAGGCTTTAACCTCCGGGTGCATCACTGTGGTTTCTTCTAGATTTATTCACAATTTATCGATATCAGCTAGATTTGCATGTCTTTTCTTGTTTATTTAGCTTTTATCACCAACTTATCTCGCTCGAGGCTTGATCGTATCGGCTAGCTCTCGCTGCGTCACCAGACGCACCGTCCTCACAGCCGATTCAGACCTGCCTCGTCACTGACGTCACCAGATCGATTGACCTTAGCCATTCTGAACATACTTGCACTTCGGCTGCCTATTGTCTGGCCGATCTCGCATCGACCGATCGGGCTGTTGCGCCGTGCCCACGTGGAAGACATCTATCGGTTCTCTAGCCGATCAACCCCGTATTTAACTTCTTATCCTCTTCCATGTCGATCAACAGGTCAGGTCGGCTGGCACATCTTGTTACATCCCGGGGATCCGTTACGTGCTACCACGGAGGACTTTATTCTGTTTTCTATGTCAACAGTACCTGTCCTTGTTTGCCATCTCCCTAGCAAACCCCTCATCCCTTCTCCTCCTGAAGCAAAACTCCTCCTTATGACCATCCCTCCCACAATACTCACAATGGAAACGGAATGGTTTTGGTTTAGGCTGTGGTTTCTCAATGGGCTTCTCAACAGCTTTCTCTCCTGCCTTCCCCCGAAACACATTCCCAAGGGTGCTCACAAACTTCACTGGTTTCTGGTAGTTTTCTGTCTTGTGGGGGAACACTGGTGGATCTGGGGTTGTGTCTAGCTTGTTTCTGAGGTGGTTTGGCTTGGGTGCAAATTTGTTCATGGGTGTAGTGTGTGGTGGAATAGGAATGTCCCCAACTTTCTCTTCTCCCTCACCACGTTCTCACCACTCTTCCCAGACCCCAAAGCCTGACCATCAAACCTCTTAAACTCAGCCAACATCAAACTCAACTAAAGTTCATGCCCAGACAACTAACTCATCAATTTCCTCAACTCATCATTCTCATCCTGCAGACGATCAACATAATGTGCAAGTTCCATATTTTTCACCGCATGCAATTCACAGGTAGAGCATGATGTAGGAATAGGAGCTTTCAAAGCAGCCTCAAGAGAAACTATCCTATCATGAGATTCATCTAGCCTAGCATGCAATACAAAACAAGAAGTGCAAGCACCTAGTAAAGCAGGTCTAGATTTCATCTCATCAAGCTCAATCCTAAGTATATCTAGTTCCTCAATCTTTGAGGCATGCTTCTCCTTGAGAGTAGTCAAGTCAGCCAGAAAAACATTGCAATCACCACAATCAACCTCATCAGAAACAACATGAGTAGATTTCAAAGCATCTATCTCAGTTCTAGCATCAACAAGCAAAGACTCAAGCTCAACTATGTTGTCCTTAGCATCACCTAGCAAAGACCGGAATTATCTCTTCTCCTTGTTGGTCTTTCTAAGCACATCATCACGGTTATCAAGCAGCTCATTCAGCCTAGGATTCTCTACTAGCAAGAAGTCGGGGTCACGACATACCTCATCCTCGGAGTCGGAGTTCCAATTCGAGCTATCCTTCCCGCTCTTCTTGTTGTTGGAGTGGTGCGCCATGCCGCAGAAGCTGCCTTGCGCGACGAAGCTCAGGCTGGTGAAGTTCTTGCCTGTGTGCCGCTTGTCCTTGCGCCGATCTTGCTCTTCCTCGCTGCTCGAACCGGATGAAGATTCGCTTGAGGTGGAGTCAATGTCGCTCGCTCCGGCAATCATCACTCGAGCCGTCTTCTTCTTGTACCTATCGCTCTTCCTTGGCCTTCTCTCGCTCTTGTCCTTGCGCTTGTCCTTGTACTCATTCCAGGAGCGGTGCTTGTTGTTGTAGTCGTGCTTGGGCTTGCCCTTGTAGTCGTTCTTGATCTCCATGGCTTCCAGACACTCGGTGATGAAATGCCGTGCTTCCCGCACCGATAACACATCCCTGAGCTCCTCCTCGCATTCTTGTGGTTCTCACATCTTGCTCAACAACGCGAGATCCTCCTCGCTCAGCACCTCAAAGTCCTCATCTGGCATGGACACAAGACAAGACAAAGAAAACTGCATAGTAGCAGGGTTAGCATTAGTTCTCGATCTTGAGACAAGAGCCAAACTATGTGGATCAGTGGGGCTCTCGCTCTTGGCTCTCAAGCCACGATCAACCTCCAAAGACTTGAGCTTACAAAACAGCTCGTCCACTGTCAGGGTCTCATACACACCCTACTCCAAGATGGCCTCGACCTTGGCACACCACGCGGATCTGTCAAGTGAGTGCAAGAGCTTGATAGCTCTATCATGATCCATGTATGGAAGCACCGTCACATTGGACCTCATGTTGTTCACAATACAAGTGAAGCGCTAGAACATCACATCAATCGACTCACCGAGGAGATGAGTGAAGTTCTCGTACTCTCTCCGGTGAGTGGCAAACAAACGAACCTGCACCTGAGCGTTCCCAACATGAGCATTCCTAAGATTCAGCCAAATCTTTCCGGCCACATACTCTTCGTACACTCGATCAAACTCTGAGGCACAGAGAGCTTGGAACAAGTAATCCACGACCTTGTTGTTGGCCTCAACATGTCCCGAGCATCTGGAAGAATGAAATTGTCTAGAATGATATAGTTTGCATTTTGCGTCACTTCCCAGATCAATTGTCCTATCCCACGCAAAAACGCGCCCATGCACCTCTCCCACATCTGGTAGTTCTTGCCAGCGAAGTGCGGAGGACCCGACCCCTTTCCGTAGTCGCCCATCTTTGGATCTTAGACTGGTTAGAATCAAGAAGATCCATAACCGACTCTGACACTAATTGAAGGACCGAATAGGCGACCAGAGAGGGGGTGGGAGTGAATGGGAGCCGATAAAAATTCTTCTCAAAGGAGAGAACTCAGCCTATACCCCGATTGCCACTCCGATCACTCGCACACACCAAAGAAACTCTAGACTAGGCACACACAAGCCTACAAGTCCTAGAGACAAACCACGAATTAAGAAGCAGAAGCACAAGACAAGAATCAAACCACTCGAGCAAATCTGCAGAGTCCAGGACGGACTGTCCGGGATGTATGGGCGTACCGTCTGCGGCACCTGGGCGAACTGTCCGCACGGACAGTGCAGACTATCTGAAATTGCGGACAGAACCACTAGAGACGCACCCGAAAAATCGAACTGTCCGTGAGGGACCTGCGAACTGTTCGGCACGGTACGGACCGTCCGACACTCAAGTACGGACCGTCCGCAAACCTCTTGCCACCAAAAGCTCCTGAACCAACGGATCGAAACACGAACACGCAAGAACTAGCGAAGAACACGAAGAACAGCTGAGTTGTGTGCCCCACGCGGACTGTCCGCAAAGGCCTCGCGGACTGTCCTCCAGGCGCGGACAGAGCTGCTCGAGCCCGAGCCGCCCAAAGTCAACACCACCTTCCCTTCACCCGATCTCCCAAATCAACCAAAGGATTGCGACCAGAACATAGGGGAAGATGAAGCGTCTCTAGGAGATGCTATCCCTACGAAATCTTGGCCTCAAACCAACTAAAATGAGAGGAATCGAGATTCTACGAAAACACCTCCATGAACTCGGGTTCCACCAAGAACTCGCAAATCAAAGGGTTCTCCCGGCGTTTGAGGGGTCAAGATCATACCCAAAGATGCACAAGACATCCATCCATGATCCCCTCAAAGAAATCCGAAGAGAAACGCCCTCAAATCGACGAATCAAGCGAAGAACAAAAGCCCCCAAAAAATAGCACTGAAAATAACACGAAAATCACAAGAGCTAAGAAGGAGATAGAATCACAATGTCGAATTCTTCCATACATCCAGAGGTCAGAGTCTATATAAGAATCTAGCCTAAGGAAATACTGGGAAAAAGAAGCAGTCCGGAGTGATTCACCCTAGCCATCCTCCTCTACCTTCTATTTATACTTAAGTCTGCTGGCGGTGGCAAATGACCCTACTACCCCTAGTGCATAAATGTAAGATACACACCCCCTCAGGGGAATTTTGGTCCAAGTCAAGCATGTTCTCATCTAGCGGACACGCTTCCACCGCGGACTCGCTTAGCCTCGACGCAAGCCCCACGATCACGCCACGTGACCCCCGCCTCGATGCTTCCCGACGCTCCCAGATCACCGTCTCTGTCACGTTGAGCCTTCGGACTTGGTTTTGAGGCCCAAACCAAGAAACCGTCCACCGATGGTTTTGTGGGCAAACCACCAAACCCCGCATGCAAGCTTCGGTCTCGAACTGCCACCTTGCACCGGCCCATGTCCATGACTTCAACTCGCTCTTCTTGCACCATGCGGCTCGCACTTGACCCTATTGGCCTCCGGGTCCATCGAACCAAGCCTACTTGCCTCTCCATCATCCGGAGGCCACCACGGCATAGGCCTTTCACGCTTGTTCTTCACCTACACCAACACGAGTCAAGCCGCAACCTACACCTGCAATACTAAGCCAAGCATCAGTCCACACAATGTTGTCAATCACTCATCACTTAGGAGCGACCCACCACTGGTCTTTGGATGCTTCTGGTCCTCAGCATCCAGCCTTCCTGTTGCAACATGATTCGACGATGTGCTAAGGACTTAGTCGTTCTTACAGGTTCGACACTCCTTATTTATACGGAGTGCTATAGTAGGGCTAGCAGCCTAGGAGACGTAGTCCGCTATAGAAGTAATCGGTAATGTAGACGTGGTGTCTAGACTCTGGTTATCCTTCGAATACCACGTGCTCTCGCGTAACGATAGAGATAGGCTGCAATAGTGACAGCTGTTGCACCCTTTGAAATCCTCCGCGCCCGGGTACCGAGTAGGGCCATAGGTCGGAATGCCTTAGACCTTTAAAAGCTAGGGCGGGTCGGCGCCCCGAAGTGAGATCCATAATGACTAGTTCCTTTCCTAGACTCAAGACCTTCAGGAAGTGCTTCTCATCTCCCATCTATCCTAGTAGGAGTTTGGTGTCCTTGGACCCGTCTATACTAGAGTAGAAGATAGTACACATAATTCATTATATTCGATAACCCTTGGAATACTCTCCTTCCTCCGGGAAGTGCTACAACAGTATTTTTGTGTGCTTGCGGATTCATTCGTACTTGTCGGTGTACCCAGGTTGTTCTTACGCTCACCTAACAGGCACCGTTAGTAGTGACGTTAAGAAACACCAACACGAACCCCACGAGCAGTGCAAGTCGAACCATCGAAGCCCCTCAGCAGTCAAATCTAACCCTTTGTCTTCCACATCCCTTGATTCATTTGTCAAGACATATCCTGAACCACGAACGTCAAAGGAAGAAGAAATCCAACCTTCGATGTTCACTTCCTCATTCAAGGATGACCCTCATAAAAATCTTAGAAACACCCTGAATGATCCTGATGAGATAGAGCCTACGGTACCTCATCTTCCTTCCAAAGATTCCATTCCAAAGAAGTTCACAAAGGAAGAACTGTCGAAGGAATTGAGACGCTCTTCCGAAGCATTTTGGATTAGCTCATCTTCCATGACTATCACTTGCACCATAAGAGGGACAACCGTAGAAGCCCTTCACGACCCCTCTGTCGAGGCTTGCATCATGTCTAAGATCCGAATGGAAAACCTTGTTGGTCGCAAGCCTCTAATCCTGTCTGACAAACTCTTCCTTTCAAATCCTTATGGATACTTTGAATGTCGGGGGATTGCGAGGGATGTCTCGATCACCATAGACAAAATCGAGGTGAGCTTAGACTTCTACATCTTTGACATAATCAATTTCAGTCTCCTCATAGGCTACCCTTTGAAGAAAGTTCTCCTCCATCATAAATCATCTCAATGGAGCCTTAGTGATGATCCTAGGAAAATGGCTACCACCATTCCTATCTCTTACCTAGAATCTTTAGTGGCAACGCCTCATCCCAATCTAAACCCTCCCGAGATGGTGATGCCTGCATCTCCGCTTATTCTATCAGAGCCTCTTCTACCCAAAGGCGTAGAACACTCCACCCGCAAAGAGCACGACTTGGAAGACCTTCACTTTTGTGAGGATGAGCAACCTTTATCACCCTCGATCGAGCTTAAGCCATGTCCCTCCACTAGTAGAAAAGTGATTATCAGTGACGATCTGCTCGTGACGTTGTTTACTTTGGTCACAGAATGGTATGTATTCCATGACGAAATGTCCGTCTTCGTCATAAGTTGCAAGTGACCAAGATTTGGCTAAAAGAATAATGATGAAAATATAATTTACATCACAAAACAGTAAAAGGAGATCATCATAGATTATGTTTTGGTATGGCGTATGGTAATGATGAAACCTAGTGGTCACAGATTAGATTAGATATCGTCATAATTTATTTGAATCATTTGGCACAACTAATGATGAAACAAATTGGTCACAAATTAGTAGTGAACTTAACGACGTGGGATGTGTCTGCCACACGGCCCATAATTTTTTTTGTGGGCCACAACTAGGTCCTTTTAATTGTCTTTCACAAAAATAAAAGGCTCCCGCAGAGCATCGAACCAGGGACGTAGTGATACACAAGTAGGAGCTCCACTACTGCGCTACATGGTCTTTCATGTTGTAATTATGCAGT
The DNA here is from genome assembly GCA_022644695.1 of Cenchrus purpureus. Classification (NCBI taxonomy): domain Eukaryota; kingdom Viridiplantae; phylum Streptophyta; class Magnoliopsida; order Poales; family Poaceae; genus Cenchrus; species Cenchrus purpureus. The sequence goes on from CP053465.1 coordinate 52,862,181, forward strand.
TTTTTTATTTGTCACTTTATTAATGAATAATGTGCCTTTACCTAGATCCATGCGAAGTTGGGCCGAGTGCCCTTGATCGCGGCCAGATGTGTTGTGTCTCGTCGCCCTTCGTAGCGATCATATCGCGGCCAGATCGTCTCGGCCAGGGTTTTGGTCGTCGAGGCCATACCTTTTTTCTGCGGCAGCCGGCCGGTTGGTGATCGAGGCATCGAGCAGCGCCAGCACGCGAGACAAGGGCAGAGGAGGCCTTGGGTGCAGGAAACAAGCGCTGGCGTGATGAGGTGAATTTGATTTTAATTTTTTCAGATATTCATATGTGTTTGAAGGGTTTGTTCATATATGTATCAATGGTTTTAATTTTTTTGATCCTATTTGCATCCGAATATCAATTAATTGTATAAATATGCAATTTTTTGTATTGTGTTCAGTTTAATATTTGTTTGGGTGTTTTTAAAATTTTTGATCTGTTTGTCAAAACAGATGGATAGAAGCTGGATATTTGGGAAACAATTCACACCTGCATATTTGAAAGGAGTTGAAGAGTTTATGAAATTTGTTAGGGAAAGATACTCTGAAGACACCGACATACGTTGTCCTTGCTGCAATTGTCTTAATCAAAGGGTGCGGCACCAGCATGATGTAGAAAACCATATACACATCTTTGGAATGTCAGCTACATATACCAGGTGGATTCATCATGGGGAGTCTGCAGATAGTACTGAAGTTGAGAATACAGAGCACCAGGATGTGGAAGGTGATCATGACTATGGGATACATGTGGACGTGGATGATGATGGTCATCTTGATGAGGATCTTGGAGTACCAGAGATGATTGGAGATCTGTATGCTCAAGCAGAGGCAGATGGAGAACAGCCAAGGTTTGTAAGAGTCCTTGAAGATGCGAAGAAGGCACTTAGCCCAGGATCTAGGCATTCGAAATTTTCTTTTATGGTGAGGATGTTGTATATCAAGTCTCGTTATCGAATCAGCAATGCAGGATTTTCCACGATGATGAACTTGATCTCATCAGGATACCCTATGAGTGAGTTGCCAAATTCTTATGATGAGGCAAAGAAATACCTTCGAGAGTTGGGCCTTAGATACGAAAACATACATGTGTGCAAGAACAATTGTGTGTTGTTTTGGGATTCGAAAACATCCAAGTATGCCAAGTTGAATGTGTGCCCAGTATGCAAGGAGTCCAGATGGAAAGATGAAATTGAGACCAAGCCGGTTCCACACAAGGTACTGAGACATTTTCCACTTTTGCCAAGGTTGAAGAGAATATATGCTTCAAAGCGTACTTCTGAGGAAACTAAATGGCACATGAAAGTGAGGACGCTAGTGGACAATGTCATGAGCCACCCAGCTGATGGGGATGCATGGAAGTACTTTGACAGTAAGGAAAAATCCTTTGCAGCTGAACCTAGGAACTTGAGGCTTGCCTTAGCTACAGATGGGTTCAATCCATTTGGCAACATGAGTACCCGATGACAGTATGTGGCGGTGCTTACGGCATACGAATCTCCCACCTTAGGAATGTGTGAATCCAGCAAATTGCTTTATGTCTTTACTCATCCCAGGTCCTAAATCTCTAGGAAAGGATTTTGATGTGTTCCTTGAGCCCCTAATTGAAGAACTACTAGAGCTATGGAAGGGTGTCAGTACCTATGATGCATGTACTGGTAGGAAGTTTGACCTTCGTGCTGCCGTGCTATGGTGTATACATGATTATCCAGCGTTGAGCACTTGTCTGGGCGAACAACAAAAGGGTATTATGCATGTATTTACTGAGACAAGGATCCTTTGTCTCGGGCAATAAGGAATAAGATATGTTACATTGGACATCGTCGATACCTTCCAAAGTCACATACATGGCGGAGAAGCTTGGCTTTCGATGGTAAGCGTGAAAACAAAGATGCGCCACAGAAGTTCACTTTGGCTGAGGTGCTAGAGGAGCTAGAGAAGGTGAAAGATGTTAGGCCAGGGAAGCAAGTGAAGGAACCTGAAAGTAGTGCAAAAAAAAGAAAGCGTCATGTGGGTCCAAAGATTTATAGCCGCAAATCTGCGTTGTGGAGATTGCCTTACTGGAAACATTTGAAGCTTCCACATAATCTTGATGTGATAGAGAAAATGTATGTGAAAACCTTCTATGCACATTACTCAATGTACCGGGCAAGACCAAGGACACACATAATGCTAGGCTAGATTTGTACGATATGGGCATCAGACATCATTTGCACTTACAGGAGAAAGGGAACAACTCAGTCAGTGCTCCACCAGCTCCTTATGTCTTGGGGAAGGATCAAAAAGTTGAGTTTTGCAAGTTTCTGAAAGGTGTTAAGTTTCCTGATGGATATGCTGCTAACCTAGCAAGATATATAAGTGAAGATTGTGCGAGGGTGGTTGGGAAGCTAAAGAAACATTCTTGCCACATACTCCTTCAAAGAATCATACCTGCTAGACTGAGAGGACTGGTGCCGAAGGATGTGTATGAAGCAATTGCGGAGCTCGGGACCTTTTTTAGGGAGCTATACAGTAGAAATCTAAGGATTGATGTTGTGAAACGGCTCAAAGAATAGATTCCATTGATCATATGCAAGCTTGAGAAAATCTTTCCCCCTGCCTTCTTTGATGTCATGGTGCACTTGTGTGTCCATCTACCTGACGAGGCACTGCTTAGAGGTCCTGTACAGTATGGCTGGATGTACCCAATAGAAAGGTGACTGGGCACTTTGAAGAATTTTGTAAGGAACAAGGCGAAGCCAGAAGGATCAATTGCTGAGGCATATGTGGCAAGCGACACCTTGACATTTTGATCTAGGTACATGGAGGATATGGACACTAGATTCAAATCGGACGATGATAGTGGTGGAGAGGTGCCATTGCCTGATGACATCTCTGTTTTTCTGCATGGTGTTACTCTTATTGGAGGCAATAGGGTCCAGTACAATGATGATGATGTTATGGATAAGTTAGTTTGGTATGTGCTACATAATTGTGAAGAACCTGATGAATATAAGGAGTAAGTATGAGTTTTATTACTTTCTGATTTATTTCTGATTATACAAAATTTTCATTTGAATAAACTTGTCCTTGCAGGTTGTACAGAGACGAGCTATTGCAGTAAGGTGCACAACTAAATAATGTTGATAAAATGGTTGAATAAGGATTTGCCAAGTGGTTTAGGCGCCACATAAGTAACTACACAGATTTAGTAATTAAATGCATATGTAATTGTTCAATTGATTATTTACATGTTGTTCTGATTGAGATCAAGCATAAGGAGAATCCAGATTCAGTTAGCGAAAGATTGTGGGCACTGTCTTGTGGACCATGTCTACGAGTTAAGTTTTCTGCAGCTTGCAAGATTAATGGTGTTTGGTATAGCACAGCGGATCGCGAAAAGTTCCTGCAGACACAAAATAGTGGTGTGATGACTCCAGGTGAACATAATAACAACATCATAGATTTTTATGGAGTCCTTAAAGAGGTAATTGTGTTGCAGTATAACTCAAACCTTCAAGTTCGCTTGATTTGTGGTTATATTTCGATGCGATTGGTACCAAGAAGGCGGGGGAAAGGCCTTCAAGATGACGGACATTTCAAATCCATCAATGTGCAGTCATTATGGTACAAGACCGATCCTTTCATCCTATCATCTCAATCAAAAAAGATATTTTACATTCAAGATACATCTTTAGGTAAAGGTTGGCGAGTTGTGCAGAAATTTGAACATAATAATATTTATGATATGGCTGAAAAAGATGAGGCCAGTCATGATGTGCATCAGGATGATTACCATTCGATCATCGAGCATGTGGTGCAAGAAGGTGACGATAACGTGCCATTGCCAAATATTCAAGGTGGGGAAGCCACTATAATTGAAGGCAATTTGCAAGAATTTATAAGAAACAAGAAGCAAGCTCCAGTTATTGATGAAGGTAGCGAGGATGAGGAGGAGGATGAGACAAGGCAAGATCTTGTAGTGATGATGGCAATGATAACAATGATGACATGTCCCCAGCTGATGAAGATGAAGATTTCTAGTATAATAATTGTGTTTTTTCAAGTATAAGTAGTTGAGATTATTTAATTGTATATGTTTCGAACAGCTAGAGTTTGTTTGAGATTTCAAAATTTTGTTATGACATTATGGATTTCATATGTATAAATGCTTCATCGGTGTCAGTGTCTCCTTCCCCTTCTCCTCGGACTTCACCTCTGGCAGCGTCTCCTTCCCCTTCACATCTGACTTCATCTCTGTCAGTGTCTCCTTCCCCTTCTCCTCTGACTTCTTGTTGCGGCGTCTCATTGACTCTGTGGCCGCGGTCCGGACGAGATCCCCGCTACCGGGCTGCAAATTTGATAAGTAAGACCATGAATCACCCTAAATGCTGATATTTGATAAACAAGACCATATTGTAAATAGGATAATCAATAATCTTGCAAAAGAATATTAATGCAGAACACTACCTAAATCATTGACAAGACCATACTGTAAACTGGGCACTAACTGATCATGAATAATTTCTACACTACCTAAATCATTGACAACACCATATTGTAAACTGGGCAAAAACTGATCATGAATAATTTCTACACAACCTAATTCATTGTCAAGTAACTTAAAATTTCTTAATTAATCCAGCAAAAGGAAAAATAGTCATTTATATCATATAAAAACTTTACACTAATACATAAGGCTACATGTGCTTGCTATGAACTATGCATAAAACTAAATCTGTGATTCAATATCTTCTACTGTCAAATGCAAGCGTCTGACATAGCAAGAAATGCAATGACATTGTTTTCCTTCAACAAGAATTAGAAAACCCACAAATCATTTCTAGGGCTAACTCTTTTTTAGTGAGTAATTGAACTAAAAACGATTCAACATAATCTGATTGGGATTGGGAGTGACCCTCTCGAAGCCTAGTGGGACGTCAGGAACGATGTCCCCGACGCCGGCGGAGGCGGCGGAGGCCCGGCGCAGCACCATGCCATGGGGAGCCCTGGTGAACCTCCCGGTCGTTGGGTCCCGCTTCTGGTTACTCGCACGGGCGGACTGCTGGGGGTTCTTCACCCGTCATTATCTTCCCTCCCGATCCGCGGCGCAAGCGGATGTGGTGGTGGCGCACGCGGGAGAGGAAGCGGAGGTGACGAGGTGGTGTGAAACTGTGAATGTGACGATTTGGGGGATGATTTGGAAACAGCTTTCATAGATCCGGGCTGAAAGGCGGCCCTTCAACGTGTTAAATACAATAAATCTTCACATCAAACGAATACACCTTCCTTGCTTAATGGCAATGTGCTCTGAATTTAACACCACAGCTCCCAGGTTCATTTGTTTTGAACTTTTTAGTGTGTGACCATGGCACTAATATTATTCTAATGAACTTTTGAAGGTGGAACTACACATCCCACATAGGGATGAACATCTTTCGCTTAGTGACAATGGAATGTGGGAGACATGTATGCTTTAGTGGTGATGTGCATCACCACTTTCTCAGAATCAATTGAAACTTTTTTGACAACATAATACACCAAAAGGTGGAGCTTGTGAAGTTTTCAGATTTTTTAAGCAATATTAGATGATTTTAACATTTATTCTTTATTAAATCAACAAATATTTACAATAATAGGCAAACTTGGTCTGAAAATTCCAAAACTTCACACAACATCATAGTTTGGATCCATAACCATACCAAAAAAGATTCAAATGATTTCGAGCAACTGGTACTACACATCCCACATAGGGATGAACATCTCTCGCTGAGTGACAATGGAATGTGTGAGACATGTATGCTTTAGTGGTGATGTCACTACGCGAGAGACGTCACCACTATCTACAAATCATCTTAAACTTTTATAGGGTGTTTATCGATGCAAAATGAGGTGTTTATGAAGAAAAAATTATAAAAAAACAAAGAACATAGAAACAATTCCTGTTTAAAAAATATAATACAAACGCTATTCAAAAAATATGAGCTCCACAGGAATCGAACCCGGGAGCCAAGGGTTGCAAGTCAATGGGCCTTACCATTGGACTACACAAGTATGTTCGTCAGGAATCAAGAGAAAATTTACTAATACTAGATATCAGGCTACCAAAAAAAGAGCACCAAAAATTGTGCCAAAATTTTTAGGTGCCTTTTTCTCCTGAAAAAAAGTGCCTTCATTTACCTCCCTCCCCACTTCTCGTCAAACCTCCCCCACTTCTTATCTGCTCGACTGCTCCCCCTCGAACCGGAGAAGCTGCTGCCGCCACAGGACCCATCGCCGGCGACGAGGTGCTTCCTCATCCCAAGTTACTAGTTTCCACACCGCCTCCACCTGAGAGACATGGGTACCCATGGGTCCCCACCGGCCAGGGTCCCAGAGGCCCCTGTCAAGTGGACCCGACATTCCAGAAGACTCGCCGACCTTACAAGTGGGCCCAGCGACCTAGTCAAGCTCCCGGAAGACCCGCGAAGCCTTGGCGTGCAAGACAAAGATACAGCGACTTGGCGCGCCGCCGCCTGTAGCTCCGAGTATCACGGGATACTCCTTGTAATCCGGAGATAAGCCACCCACAAGTTGCGACGTCAGTCAACCGACCTTGAAAGGAAATCCTAGCCCGTCCTCCCCATATAAGGCGGCCTAGGGCTCCATGCAGGGGACATCGAAACTCATCCTCGCATAATCCACCACAACTGGACGTAGGGTTTTACCCTCTAGAGGCCTGAACCAGTATAAACCCTTGTCTCCTTGTTCTTCGTCGCCATACTCGCCTAGTTCCGTGTGCACCACGTGCATAACCACCTACGCTCTTAGGTCCCGATCCTCTATTAACCTACAAACCACTAGGGCAACCCCCTAGCGGATCTGTCCAGGTCTCACCCCCTCATAGTTGACGCGCTAGGTAGGGGCGATCGGGAACTCGCTGTGCAGCATGGTGGCCCAAACTAGCGTCGTCTTCCCGGTGAGCATGGCGGCCTTCCTTGCCGACCCCGTGGAGATCTGCTTTGGATTTTTCACGATGACCTCACCTGCTCTGGCAGCTTCGACTCTCCCAACGACCTCCGAGAAGGTTGTTACGGCGTCTGCCACCGTCCCTGTTCCCGATCTAGTATCGGAGACCCACCCACCCAAACCCTGTGACCTTGTCCAGGGGATGGAAGACGTTATCGGCTCCATGAGGGAAACCTTGGAGATCTGCGAACGAGCTCAACGCTCGGCGCAGACAGTGCTACGCCATGACACGTTTCCCTTCGGCCTGAAGTCTGCGCCCGGCCTTCGCCTGAGCCAACTTTCCACGCCTCCTCAGATCCAATCTAGGCGGCGACCTTCGCGTGACCCAAGGCCTGCGCCTCGCGCTCGGCGCGACCCCCTCGACGTGCCCTGCACTTACCACAAGGGCGCAAAGCACACCCTCCGCAAGTGCCGCCTGCGGAAGAAGATCGACAACGAGCTCCCTCGTTGAGCTAAGCGACCTACCCAGTCTCCGGACTGCGGGAAGTTCCAGAAGCTCCGGGTTCGTATCTCCCCGAACAACCCGGAAGTCATCTTCCATCAGGTGACGGTCATCTCGGAGAACGAGCCACCACACGCGGGTGCGACCAACTACCAGGAGGCGGCCCGTATCCAAGCAAACGCCCGCCGCGCTGAGCGACGTGCGGAAGAGAAGTGGCGTGCCCTGCCCTGCGCGCGTGATCTACGCCTCGAGTTCGAGGAAGTCAGGATCGCGACCTTCAACAGCCCCTGTGCCAGCACAGGTGCGGCCATTACTCGACTCCAAAGCAAGTCCGGTTGCTGGTGAGCGAGCCCTCGCACCTCGGGTCGCCAATGCCTTGGTGGAAGAGAAGAGCGTGGCCTCTAGATCCGCCGCGTCATCCTCAACCCGTCACTCGCGAAGTCGATCACATCGACCTGCGTGTAGCCATCTCTCCGTCCGAGAGGAGGTCGCTCGACAACCACGGTAGCGCCCGGCCTGCTGTTGCCCGCGCTGCCAGCGTCAACCTCGACGCCACAGCTCACGGCCTTCGCGCGCCGTCTGCCGACCAATGCCACCGGGAGCGCGAGGATCGCGAACTCTGCCGCCACCTGGACTACAACCGCGAGCACGGCCCGCCCGGCGGAGTCCACCGCATCATGGAGCACGAGGTCCGTGATCAGCACGAGATCGAGAACCAGCGCCGGGACAAGTACAACACTGATCACGGCGATCCCGCCATCGTCCAGCTCGACCGGGACCGGCAGCCACGTTCCCAGGTTGTCGTCCCGGATCGCAGCGTCCACTCCGCGTCACGAGATGCCACCCCGGCAAGAGGCACCAGCGACGACCTTACGCTTAATGCCTTCCCAGCACTGGATGCCCGCTTCAAAAGGGTGGAGTACCCCGACAACTTCAAGCCCAACATCAAGCCGTATGATGGGCGCTCCGACCCCAACATCTGGCTGTCGACCTACTACGTCGCCGTCAAGGCGGCCGGCGGTAACTTCGACCACATGACGGCCTACTTCCCACTGGTGATGGGCAAGGCCCCTTCGCTCTGGCCCAACAACCTTGCGCTGGCAAGATCAAGACTGGGCGATCTATCCTGTGCCTTCACATCGAACTTCCAGCGACCACGATCACCACAGAACGCCTTGACCTTAGGGCGGGTCGTGCAGAAGCCTAAGGAGCGGCTCCGCGACTATAATACCCGGTTCTTCGAGAACCGGAACGAGTGCGTTGGCGTCAAGGACGACCAGATCGTCGACAGCTACAAGAAAGGCATCAAAGATCGCAAGGTCTTCGAGAAAATCCATGAGGCTGGCCTGACCAATGTCAAGGAGCTCATGGTCATCATCAACAAGCTGATGGACATAGAAGACGCGCTCCAGAATCAGTTCGACACTGATAATGCTGGTGCATCTGGCACTGCAGTGGACAAGCTCCGCAAGCGACCTTCCGAGGTCCTGGTGGCCGAAGGGCGGCGAGGTTCGTCCTTCAACCAAGTGGAGTTCGACCTGGCCCTCGACAGCATCTGCGGGTTCCATGAGGGGGCCACCCACACTCTCCGCGAGTGCTCCCAGTTCAAGAGGGCCTTCAGCGCCTCCGCAGACCCCAAGCGACCCAGGAACGACGGTGGGCGACGCGACAACCGCCCCCACAACAACAACTACCGCTGTGACGACCGGCGAGACCGGCGCTACGACCGCCGCGACGACCGGTATGATGATCGCCACGAGCCACCTCGTAGCGACCCGTCTCGCAACGACCCTGCTCCGGCAGCCGCCCGGGACGAGACGAACCTACCCCCTCCACCAGCGTCGGGCAACCCCAATGGGCCCTTCCAGGCCACAACCCGCGCAATCAACATGATCATTGGCGGAATCAAGTCCAGCGCCAGCAGGAGGCGCTACCAGAAGGACAAACGCGACGTCCACCTCGTCCACACTCATCCTATCGTGCCCCTGCGATGGTCTGAGCAGCCGATCACGTTCTCCAGAGCTGATCACTAGGTCCATATCCCAGACCCTGGGTCCTACCCGCTTGTCGTCGAGCCTACAGTGGATGGAGCCTCGCCTCCTGCACGATCGACAGAGGCAGTGGCCTCAACATCATCTTCGTTGATACCCTCAAGAAGATGGGCTTCGACTTCAACAAGATGACGGAGTGCGACGAGCCCTTCTACGGCATCATCCCCGGGAAGGCGGCCCAACCCCAGGGTCCAGTCTCCCTCCCGGTGACTTTTGGTACGGAGGCGAACTTCCTCACGGAGTACCTCAACTTTGAGGTCGCCAACTTCAAGTCCTCCTACCACGCGATCCTAGGTCGCCCTAATCGCCGCCGATTCATGGCCATCCCCTACACCTACTTGGTGTTGAAGATACCGCTCCGAGGGGTCCTCTCCGTCAAAGGGGACCTCGTCATCTCCTTCAGGTGCAACACGGAGGCCCTCGACCTCGTTGCGACCTCCGCCGCTGCCGAGGCCTCTACGGTCTTGGTGGCTGAGGCCGCAAAAGTTGACCGCCGACTCAGCCCCCCTGCAGAGCGGCGCACCGAGACCACCCTAGACGCGGGTCCATCAACGAAGAAGGTCTGCCTCGGCCTTGCCGACCCAGAGAAGACGGTGGTGATCGGCGACGGGCTCGACACCAAATAGGAACTCGCGCTCACCAGCTTCCTCCGGGATAACACCGACATATTCGCTTGGAGTCCATCGGATATGCGGTGTTCCTAGGAACCGGCCGAGCACGCCTTGATGTAAGCAAGACGGCGGCTGTCAATGAAGCTTCGCCGCTTTGCGAAAGATCGCAAGGACGTCATTAGGGTAGAGCTAATAAAGCTCCTAGCTGCCGGATTTATCCGAGAGTGTAAAAACCTGGTTTGGCTTGCCAACCCGGTTCTTGTACCAAAGAAAACCGGTCAATGGAGAATGTGTATCGACTACACCGATCTCAACAGACACTGCCCTAAAGACCCCTTCCCTCTTCCGCAGACGACTGTGTCGTGGACTCCACGGCCGGGAGCGTCCTTCTCTGCTTCCTCGACTGCTACTCAGGGTATCACCAGATAGCCCTGAAGGCCTCTGACCAAGACAAGACGGCGTTCATAACGCCCCATGGCATCTACTACTATACGGCCATGACCTTCGGCCTCAAGAACGCGGGTGCGACCTATCAAAAGGCCATCCAGAAGTGTCTGGCTAGAAAGATCAGCAAGAACGTAGAAGCCTACGTCGACGACGTGGTCGTTAAGACCACTCATGAGGACAAGCTCATAGCTGACCTCGCGGACACCTTCGCCAACCTCCGCACTTACCGCTGGAAACTCAATCCAGAGAAGTGCGTCTTCGGTGTCCCGTCCGGCAAGCTCCTCGGCTTCATGGTCGCAACCGGCATCAAGCCAACCCCACCAAGGTGGAAGCCATCCTCAAGATGAAGCGACCTACCGGCAAGAAGGACGTCATGGCGGCCTTAGGCCGATTCATTAGCAAGCTCGGAGAAAAAGGCCTGCCCTTCTTCAAGCTGCTAAAAAAGGCGGACAAGTTCGCCTGGACCGAGGAGGCGGACCAAGCTCTTGAGCAGCTCAAGACCTTCCACGCCCGGTGATGGTGCCCCCGGCACCTAAGGAGCCCTTGCTGCTCTACATCTCGGCGACCACCCTCGTGGTCAGTGATGTCTTGGTAGCTGAGCGACCTGAAGAGGGGCGACCTTAGCACGTCCAGCGACCTATCTACTATGTCGGTGAGGTCTGGTCGACAAGACCGACTGTGACAGCCCCGAAGATGCTTTACACGCTACTCATGACTTCGTGAAAGCTTCGGCACTACTTCCAATCCCAGAAGATCAAGGTCGTCTCGGCCTTTCCCCTTGGCGAGATCCTACGGAGTCGTGACACCTCTGGGCACGTCGTCAAGTGGTCTATCGAACTAGGCGAGTTCGACCTAGAGTTCTGCCCTAGGTAGGCCATCAAGTCACAGAGGTCCAGCAGCCTCCGCCGCCGGAGCGACCCGAGCATTAGAAGATGTACTTCGACGGTTCCCTAAACCTCGAAGGAGCAGGCACGGGCATCTTGTTCATCTCCCCTATGGGCGACTACCTCAAGTACGTCCTACAGATCCACTACAAGGCGTCCAACAATGGCGCCGAATACGAGGCCCTCATCCACGGGCTCCGCATCGCTGTCTCCCTCGGGATCAAGCGCCTCCTGGCCTACGGCGATTCCAAGGTCGTCATCAACCAAGTCAGCAAGGACTCCGAAGCAAGAAAGGATACGATGGATGCATACTGTGCCGAGGTGCGCAAGCTCGAGCATCACTTCGAAGGGCTCGAGTTCCACCACGTCTGCCGCAACAACAATGTCGCCGCGGATGTCCTCTCCAAGCTTGTTCGACCGGCGTGGTTCGTCCAAGACTTACGCAAGCCGACCATCAAGCTCATCCCCGACCCAGAGTCGCCCGATGACGAACTTACCTCACCTGAAGGTCGCGAGATCCTCATGATCGACGCAGAAGACGATTGGCGCCTCGACTTCATTGCCTTCCTCCTCGAGCATCGAGTACCTGAGGACAAGGCAGAGCGAGAAAAGATCATGAGGCGTAGCGCCAACTACGTCATCGTCAGCAAGGAACTCTACTGGAGGTCTGCTTCCACCAGAGTACTGATGAGGTGCATCCTTAGATCCGAGGGCCTCAGGCTCTTGGACGAGATCCACGGTGGTGAGTGCGGCAACCACGCCGCCTCTTCCAACCTGGTAGGCAAGGCTTTCGTCCGCTTCATCGCCCACGGCCTTGGCCGATGCCCAAGAGCTTGTACGTCGTTGCAAGGGGTGCCAGTTCTTCACCAAGCAGCAGCACCTCCTGGCTCAGGCCCTCAGGACCATTCCTCCGTCGTGGCCCTTTGCAGTTTGGGGTCTCGACTCCATGGGACCTTTCAAGACCGCACTAGGCGGCTACAAGCACATACTCGTGGCAGTGGATAAGTTCACCAAGAGGATTGAGGTCCGTCCCGTATCCAGCGTCACGTCGAAAGAGGCATCCAAATTTATCGAGGAGATTACCCATCACTTCGGGGTGCCAAATAGGATCGTCACCGACCTTGGCACGGCCTTCACAGGAGCCGAGTTCTGGGACTTCTGTCAAGACAGCCTAATCGACGTATACTACTCCTCGGTAGCACACCGCGTAAACGGCTGTCGAGCGGGCCAACGGCATGGTTCTCCAGGCCATAAAAGACCGTATCTTCGACGGCTCAGTGCCTTACGCCACCAGATGGCTCTCAAAGCTCCCTCACGTCCTCTGGGGTCTCAGGACCTGTGTCAGGCTCGGCTGTGGTACTCACCCTTCTTCCTGGTCTACGGATCAGAGGCTATCCTCCCCACCGATGTGGCCTTTGGTGCTCCGCGCATCCAGCACTTCGACGAAGGAGAAGTAGAGCAAACATGCCGACTCGACCTCGACAGCATCGTGGAACACCGTGTGGCCGCGCTCATGCGCCACACTTGCCACGAGCAGCAGCTACATCGCGACCACGACCGCAATGTGCGGGAACGTTCCTTCAACGTTGGCGACCTAGTCTTGCGGCGGATCCAGAACACCAAGGATATGCACAAGCTCTCTGCGCCTTGGGAAGACCCCTTCATAGTTAAGGAGGTCATTGGACCGGCGACCTATCGCCTCCAATGGGCCGATGGCCAGGGTGTTCCTAACCCCTGGAACATCGAGCACTTGCGTCGCTTCTATCCTTAGAAGCCTTAATTCACAATAAAGATTTCTCTTTCAACCTGCTTGTTTCCTGTGTACCCCTCCCATTCGACACGCTCGGGGGCTTGGTTTAAACCGGACCCTCACGCCGGGGCTTGGCTCTAAGCTCACCCTTCACGGGGCTTGGCTTTGCCAATCTAAGGGTCGCTCGACCTGGGGTTTCCACCTCTCCCTTTACAAGTGTTCCCTTACCACAACTTCTTATGCATTTTATAAGTATTTCTAGGTCGTGGGGTTGCTTGACCTTGGGTCCCCGACCCCTCCGCTACCGCACCTAAGCCTCCAACGTTGAGCCATGTGGTCGAAGTCGCTCCTCCACCGAGAGTTGGGTTAGCGGAGGAAAAGGGGTCTCGCAACTTCGTTACCTTTACGTTCTTATAAAGAGTATATAAAGTCAAATAAGGGATCACGTGACATGCCTTTTTCATTCATGCAATGTTTATATTACATCAAAAGGGTTACTAACTGTTTGCCAGTTCTGAGCTACGCCTACAGGTCTATCTTCTTCATGACCTCCTCCGCGGCGGCCTGAATCTCTTCACTGGCCACCAGCTGCGACAAGGCGAGCTCCTCCTTGACCTTCTCCAGTCGAATCGACGACGGCTCATGATGTTTCACTGCGGGTTGCCGTGCAGCAGCAAGCTTGCCGCTGTCTACTAGCAAGGTCTTTATGCGACCCTCTGCGTCCTCCAACCGCGTAACGAGCTCTTGTGGTCCACCCTCGACCTTCGGGGCGTAGACATCCACAAGATACTCGGCGGCCTCCTTGAGGTCGTCCAATTCCTTCTCAAGATCTGCAGTCATCTCTTGATGATCAATAAGGGTTTGCATCGCCCGGCCAAGGTCGATCTCTAGATCCCTGCGCGCCCCAAATTCATAAGCAGCTTTACGGGTGAAGTAAGACTCACTCGCGACGACCTCCTGGTGCTTTTCCTTGAGGATCTTCACCTGCTCCTTCGACTCCTTGAGATCCTTCTTCAAGGCAGTCTCCCTCTTCTTGGCCTCTACAAGTGCCGAGGTCAAGAATGTGTCACCACGACGGTCAAACATAAAAGACCAAAAAGGCGTCTCTCGATGTACCTATGGCGGCGTTCTTCAGATCGTCCTCCGCTTCCTTCGCCTTCAGCTTTGCAGCTTCAAGCTCCCGCTTCAAGGCCTCGACGGCCTGGTCCTTTAAGATCGCCTCGTCCTTGAGGCTCCTTATTTCCTTCGTGGCCTCCACCTTGGCCTGAAGCACTGCCTCCCGGGTCGTTGCCAGCTCCGTGTGAAGATTAGCGCCCTCCTTTAGCAGGGTCGCCCTTTTCTACGCGCGCTCAGCAAGAGTCTGCAACAACGCATCGAGATCGTTAAAACATTGCGTTTGGGCGAACCCAAGATGCAGCCCCAAAGGTAATGGGAACTTACCACGAGCATCCTGCCGATGGTCGCCTGCGCCGCCATGAAGTTATCAAGATCCTTGGCATCAGCCCAGATGTCGTCCTCCCATGGAGTACCTTCATAGAGGCAGGGTTGCCGTTTGGCTTCCCCGCTTCCATCTCCGGCTACCGCCCCACGCCCCTGAGACTTGACTCAGCAGTCTTGCCGGGCGCGGCCCTCCTCCTGCTGCGTGCTTTCAGCAGCGACCTTGGCCGCCGCCGACGGTGTTGTCCCCATAGCCTCAGGGACCTCCGTGACGTCCGCCGAGGTCGCCGGGCCGCCCACCGGCACCTTCACAACCTTCCGCTCGAAGGCCTCTTGGCCCGAGGCATTCTTCTTCGCCTGGCGCGCAGGAGCCCCACCGCCCAAAGTACACAAATCTCGGCCAAGCACAAGCAACATAGATGAAGCAAAGCAAACAATCAAGCTCTGTGACGTACCTGCTGTCGGCCTTCAACTTCACCGACATTGGCCTAGGCGGCGCCCGCCATTGTCCCTCTCTCAACGCCCGCCATTGTCCCTCTCTCAACGCCCCACCTACCTATCTCTCCCCATCATCCACTCAGTCACATCGACGAAACCCTAACCACAGCCACCACCGATGAGCAGCTCTGTCAAGAAGACGACTTGAACTCACGCCGCCCCCTATCCCTCTCTCTCGCCTACATTTCTCTCCACATCTGTAGGTTTCAATTCGCAACTTGGCCACAACGTCAATGGTGGCAACAAGGGGTCAATGTAGGAACGCACCTGCAGGTATGTGCAAAAATGCAACTTTATTTGTTAAAGTAGGTCTACAATTTTTTTAAAGTACAAATGCAATTTTCCTGGTATTGTTATGGAGTTGATTGTGCAGTACTAGTCTGTAGCAGTTGCTTTTGTGACACCAATCTAATTGTAGTATAGTTATGAAGATTACTTCTGTCCATGCTTATGATGCATTTGTATTTGTCTGGCAATTTGTAATGTATTTGTCTGGCAATTTGTAGATCGGTCCCATTTATATTTATACTTATTCATAGAGTTTTAACAGTTTTTGATTCATGTAATACCCTCGGCATTTGTGATCTAGCAGTCCACACATAGTTGTAGCTCTTATCTCACATCTTAGACCTCAAATCTATCTTTTAAGTAGTGTTATTACCTCTAAACTATTAGTTTAAGCCTTTTAAAATTTCTAATACACCCAATTTCTTGTCCTTCAAAGAACCTACAATAGCTGAGGATTATGAGAGAATCCGAGATAGACAAGTGGTGGAGAATCAAAAGATCTTTGAAGAGCTCGGATTGAATACTATAGCTTCTGAACTTAATAACTCCTTGCCACTGATGCGCACAAAGAAGGGAAAATCAGCAAACAAGGGAATAGATAATGAAGATTCATCATCATCGGAGTATCTCCTTGGTAAGGATGATCAAGGAGATAGTATTGATGATGATGACACTGAATCTAATGAGCAGCCAGAATTTGAGGTGCTTCTTCTATCTTCAAAGTAGTGGATGGGGCATACTTAGGCTATACATATTGTTTAATATATGGTACTCCTTATTTAATATATGGTACTCCTTATTAATATATGATCTAGGATTAAATGTTTGATTTCACATTACGATTTAGATTGCATTGTAGTTAATATATGGTATTTACTATTAATATATTGGATTGCAATTAATAGCATTATGTTGTACATTAGGATTTACTTTAGATGCACATTCTTTCAAACATTCATCTTATTTAATATATGGTATTCCTTATTAATGCACCTGACTTACATGAGTATTTTTTCCCACAGCTTATCTCACCCTGTAGTCGCAAAATCATCTCTCCAAAGATCAAGAAGTCTATTCCAAGAATGGCGCCTGGAGTTAGGAATAGTAAGAGAGTGAGGGCAGCTACTCAATTAGATGTGCTGCCTTCTGAATCTGAAACAAGAACATCAAAAAGGCTTCTTGTACACGATCCTACAGTCGCTTATGATGACAATTCAGCTGCAGAGGAATGCAATGGAACAGATGTTCATGACAACACAACATCAGAGGAAGGTAATGTAGCAGCTGGTCATGACAATGCAGCTGTACAGCAACACATCGGTGATGCTAATGATGACAACACACTTGTTGAAGGCAAGTCATATTTTTTCAGTCAGTTATGTCATCTTTTCTATTGATTTTGAAGAAATTAAATCATTTAACTAAATGGAAATACTAGTAGCTGCAAATGACGTCCTAGGGAGGCCCGGACCACCCATCGTGGGAAAGCAAATGACAGATGATGACCAAAGCTATGGGAAGGAGATTGCCCATAGTTGTTCAGGAAGGAAAAAGAAGGCCCCATGAACCTGTTCAAGCTACCAAGTTAGCTTCAGAGGCTGGTGTCACCATTCGCGAAAGCATTCCTATCCTTCCACATTAGAAAGATTACAAGAAAGATGACAAATACTATAAATCCTTTGAGGGACAGCTAGCTGTAAGTGAATTATTGTATCCATATTAAACTATTGTACCTTTAGCTTATCTGACTAACTAAATATCGAACTGTCATATGCCTAGGGTCGCTTGGCCATTAACACAAACCATGCCTCAACAAAGGCAGCTATGACCGATGTGATGCGCACTGCTATAAAAAACCAATGTTATCGACTCAAGAAGCGATACTTCAATGGTGTACCTGCAAATGAGATTGCGACAACTTCTCCTGTTGGCTACATGACTGATGGAGAATGGAGGGCATTTGTTGCAAAGTGGACAAATCCAAAGAACATGGTATGTGTATCACGTCTTACATTCTTCATTCACTATCAGTTTCCAAAGGATCTTATTTTCAACCTGTGATACCATCTAACATGTTCAATCTCTTGTAGAAAACATGTGAAAGCAACAAGCACAACCGCAATCAAGTCAAGTATCATCAGGCTACGGGTTCTCGCTGCTATGAGGCACACTTACATGCATATGTAAGTACAACAATACCTTGTTCAATTACATGCACATTTGTACTGAACAAATTATTTTCCATTTCATCTACTCTGATTTTTTCCACGATACAGAAGCAGAAAAGAAACATGGTAGAACCCAGCCTAGATCAGACTGAAGAAGTAGACGTAGTTGAGGCCTTCCAGACTTGCCATACCAGCTCCAAACATGGCCTGAGTGACCCGGCAAGAGAGGCACTAGTAAGTGCATAGACTATATGCCTACTAGTTGCTATTTAACATAAATCAAAAGTGGATTATATGCATACATATTAGTAGGATTTGAATGATCTGGTTCTTTGGGGTTTGTGGACAAATATCCGAAATTGACAAATATCTTGTGACATATGCCTACCTCAAATTTATTGCAATAATTATCAATTGTCATCTTCCTGTTGGTCAAATACATGCAACTCTTTTATCTTCATGATATTTCAGTCTGAAATGGAAGCTTTGAGGGTCGGACTGTTCTCAAGGTGAGATGCCAAGATCCGGTGCGGTGTCGTGTCCAAGGTCCTCTCTTAGAATAGCTCCAACCAATTCCTGAAGAGTGTTGGCTTCCAAACACCGTCACGTCAAACAACACAAATGCCGTTAACAGCGCCATCAGCTAGCGAGGCAGACAGGAGATTATGACGAAAATAGGGTTTCATCCATGACAAACAATGTTCGTCATAGATTGAATCCATTTCAATGACGACACGTATTTCGTCACAGAATGGAGACCATTATGTGACGAAAATATTCCTTTCGTCACCAATGGACAAATGTGACGCCACCATTGTGACCAAATCAAAATCGTCACAAATGAATTTTTGTGATCATTCTGGCGTCTTCAGTGACATTAGGGGAATGTCATTGATGACAACATCCCTACTAGTGCTCTGGCCCTCGGAATGCTGCTATCTTTTCGACACCAATCATCCATGATGAATTCCTTGATATTCCTTGTGCCATGGACATTCCTGAGCCGACGACTCTGAAGTTTGAAAGTAAGAAGCCATCAGACGAGCACGATACATTCTCTTTCAAATTTCCCGAAGATCCATGCTCACATATGGAATCTCCAGAGTCTGTCTCACTTAGTGTCGTTTGCTATCCCAAATCTCACAACTACCTCTCGATCATTGCTTTTAATCTCTTTAGACGGATGGTTGTAGATGCTTTTAATTATCGTAAACATTGTAGATTTTGTTGTTGCACTGTGGCACTAACCTTGCAGCTCGAGCATCATCAACTAATGGCGGTGAAGATGGGAACTACATCGCCAAGGGCAGCTGCAATGGTAGAATTCCCCATGGTTGAGCTTGTGACCATAAACAAGCACTGTCGGGAGATGGCTCAGAACTCTATCCTCTTACCCTACTCCATTTCTACTACTCAAGAAAAAGAAAAAAAATATAGGGGGCACATGAAGGTCCCTAAAAAGACAAAAATATATGGACACATGAAGGTCCAAAACTCATTCATGGTTTAGCTTTTGATAGAGTAAGTACCGGGGTAAGTCCCGAACCTCTTCTTCTTTTCTTTAATAATATTTTCTCCTTTTAAATAATAAAAGCAAGTCTATGTTTTTAGGATAGTATGCACCTTCAGGTATTCTTGGTCCTTAACCTTTCAGGATGAGAATGAGAATAACAAGGAACATGTGATTCCCAATGACATGGAAGCTGCACCAACTTCACACTTGGTATTCTTCATTGATGGAACTACTCTAAAGGACACACCAACATCACACACTTGGTTTTGGTGTCGCATGACTCCAAAGCCCAAATGTGGGGGAGATCAGTGAGCGCCTCATCAAACATCCATCCAGTGGTGCAAGCTCTATCTTGCTAGAAACAGAAGGAGGAAAAGAAAAAAGATAAAGTTGAAAAAAGAGGAGAAAATAAAAAAAATATTTGAGAGATGAAAAAAGAGATACAAAAGGGAAAGGTTGAAAGAAGAGAATGAGCAAGAGAGAGAATCAGAGCAGGCAAGTTCCACAAGGATAAATGGTTGTATTACCAGCATGTCTCCAAGCCATGGATTTTCACCTCAACAAATCATTGGCATTTGGAAGATGAAGCCTTCGCCAACCTTTCATGTAGCATGCTAAACAAGGATAATAAGAAGAGCTACACGCCTTGAAGAGAGCAAGGTCACCTTGAGGCTTGAGCTAGCAAGTGCTCACCTTGTTGCTAAAGGAGAGTGATCTCCACTCACTTGACAAAGCAAGCTTTTGCTCACCTCGCTCAGTGATGCTAAGAAAGATTGCCAGCAAGCAAGCATGCCCTCCATCGCCTAGCTCCGCTCCACCTTGCTCTTGCGCACGCTTTGGAATAATCTTCATACACCCTCAGCTTTGCTTCGCCCATGCAGGTCCTGCACTAGCAGCCGCACTCTCGCATACGCTTGCAAAGCCTTTGCATAATTTCCATCCACCTCTAGCTTTGCAAAGCCTGGCCCTTGCAGCCCGTGCACACATAAAAGCAAGAGGAATGCTCCTCTCCCCTTTCAGGCCTTTGCTTCTCCACGCCAATTTGGCACATGCTCACATGCACAAGAGGAGAGGCACTTCGCGCCTCCAATCCTACACCATTGTGCTAATGGAACGCATCACTAGGGCCCATGGTTTCTACACGCTAAGTGTGTGTATGACACTACCTTGACGCTCACCTTAGTTGTGATGGTCAAAGTACCTTCCTCCGCTACAATTTGCATCAACACGGAGGAACCAGTGACAATCACATGTGACCATGCCATCGCTATAACAAAAATTCAAAGTATCCATCCTCATATGCTGCTGTTGAGAATACTCAGGTATGCGAAGGTAAGATTCACCAATCCTTTGCCCATAATCATCTCCATTTGAACATAGCTTGATATTCAATTTCATAATTTCATTATTTATGTTTGTATGCCCTCGTTTGGTTGTACTTCAATTGGGTACATCCATAGGCTCTTTAAAGTAAGCATGATGCTTAGGTTAAAACAGCCTTCTTTAATCAAATTAGACATGGTGTCAAAATTTGATTAATGAACTGTTGAGCTACGATCATAAACTTTGGATGCATATATCTTTTGTGGACTAACTCCTGTAGACAGACTTCAAATAAAACGAAGAGATGATGATGGGTGAGTCCTCAAGCTAAATCTATATGGGAGATGAACCAAGGCTTGGGACACACTCCAAACTTCAACAAAAGTTGCACGACGTACAAAGAAGGCACATATCAACCTTGAAGAAGCACTATGATTATTCTGCCAAATGCCCCTTTGTTATGTTCATGCATCTTTATGTTCACCTTGGTTAAGTTATGCAAAAAGGATAAAATTTGGTGAACCATACAATGAAAACTTTTTCTCAAATAAAAAGTCTCTCTAAAAAAAGAAAAAAAACTTTTGAAATAAATTGATGGCAAACACCTTGGGATCCATGCTTCTTGAGTTTTAAAATCTGATCTTCCTTAAGCATGGATCTAAATAACGAATCTCAAGGCAATAAAAGAACCCTTTAAAAAAATCTTCAAGTGTCTTTCGAGTATATGTTGTGCACTAACCTTTTGCTGGAGATAAATAAATAAATAAACAACAACAACAAGGAGCAATGTACATTAACTCCAACACCTTTGCAATGCTCCTTGGTCCCATGGGAAGGTAGATGCACAAGAAACTAGGTGGAACAAACGCAAGATGTACTTCATACACAATGCTTAACTCTTGCAATTTTGTTCAACGCTTGTGGAGGTCTGCCAAGTAAGTATCACATGACCTCCATGCATCCTTTCCCGATGTTGTCATCCTTCTTAAGTTGCACATCATGCTCATCTTACCATAATAATAATAAAATAAAAAGAATCGTAGGCGCTTCATTCTCCATGCGCCCCATAGACTCTCGAGTTTTCACAACTGGTAGAGTCCCTGCTTGTTTCCACCTTGTTTTTGATGAACAGAGCAGGTATAAGAATAATTGTAGGGGAGATCTCTCAAGCTCACTTGACGTACACCCATTCAAGATTCCCCACCACCATGTTGCACAACCTTGCTCAGTCCAACATACAGAGGAACAAGAATATGTGAGTGCCAAAGAGGAACGATTGAACCTTTGGTTCAGTCGACCACCTCTGACACCCCTCCGTTCCTTCTTCTACCTCTCTCGCGACAGTTTGCACAACACACCCTCTCATTTACTATGTTCTTGAGTTTGAATGAACTTCATGCTAATCACTAAAATGAAACTCAATGAACATTGTCCACCCATTGCTCTCCATGCTCATCCATGATAAAATTTGCATACTCTTTATTCCTTGTTTTTCCTACTCTTGTGGGCAACTTATCATTAGGGACCACATGCTATCTAAGTTATTGACGGATGTGATATAGTTAAGATAGATGGAACCTTGATCTCTCTTGAAAAGTACTTGGGATTTCTTTTCAAAAATAAAAATGCAATAGCTTGTCTCCTCAAGTTATGTAAATTCCTATCATAGCCAATTAGGATAATTATAGGAAAATCAGCATAAACACTGCTTATCTTCAATTTGAGCTTTGTCAAACGCTGTGACCCGTGCTTGAGACTTTCATGTTCTCTTGATCAAGATCACGTACACCCACATATGCATGCTGACTTCCACACTGGAAGTTACGCCTTTCATTCCATCCACATACATTTGCTAGACTCCTACACAAGGAGTTGGGCACATATCATCCATCCATCCATTCCCACACTCCATCCCTATGTCATGAGTCCTCTCTGTTCATCATTCCAAAGGATATGGGCTATGAAGAAAAAAATGATGAGAAAAAAAGAAAAAATCCATGCTCAAATGCATGTGGGAAAAGAAAAGAAAAGACGGACTAGTCAAGTCCATGCAAAAGAAAGAGAAAAAGAAATAATTGATGCATCATGGTCCATGAAAAAAAGAAAAAAAAGGGAAGAAGAGATAGCCCATATCCCAAGGAGAAATAAAAGAGAGAGTCATGCACATCAGCACATGGAGTCTTTAATAAAAGTTCACGGTAATAACTAGAACCC
Organism: Cenchrus purpureus; assembly: GCA_022644695.1. Taxonomy (NCBI): domain Eukaryota; kingdom Viridiplantae; phylum Streptophyta; class Magnoliopsida; order Poales; family Poaceae; genus Cenchrus; species Cenchrus purpureus. The sequence goes on from CP053465.1 coordinate 52,884,821, forward strand.
ACTCCGGGCCTAGTGTCCACCTTACCATGATACCACCGCAAGAACTTTTCATAGATGGCAATAACTAGAACCCGCTCCAGGCCTAGTGTCCACCTTGCCATCACCTCAGTGCGTCACATAGATGGTAATAACCAGTGCTCACTCCGAGTTTGGTGTCCACCTTACCATCATCATTATATCATACTCATCACTTACGGTAATAGCTAGCACCCATTCCGGGCCTAGCATCCACCTTATCGTAACACATGTGGCAACAGCTAACACCTATTCCAAACCTAGCATCCACCTTGCCACATTATCATTCCACACACTTGCACATCTTGATCAGGGTTGCATGATTGCTTCTTCTTGGATCCAGTTTTTGACTTAGTAATACATGTGAAGCAAGTATGCACATCTATCCCTACCCACAACTCCAGATAAAGCCTTTAGATGTTAGGAGAATAAAAGACAACACCTTTGCCTTGGTGAATATATAGATATAGGAATACAAAAAAAAGAGTGACTCGAGAGAATAATTTGAGGAGCAAGTCTATTCTTTGTTTCTAAAAAATCAAAAACTCGAGTTTCTAAGCAAGAGGTGATGGGAACCTGATGTCCATACTACTCCATCTTTCAATCACCCAAGATATGTGTGGTAGCCACTCCAAAGTTCACAGGAACATGGAAAAGCTTAGAATAACTTGCATGTAGGTTTTCTTCTATGGAGATGCAACCACCTTATTCCTTGACCTTTATTCGAGGACAAGCAAAGGGCTAAGTGTGGGGGAGTCTTGTTGACGGCTCTTTTTTTTGAAGGAAACAGCAGGGGAGGCCCCTACTCTTGTTGACGGCTCTTAGAGCAAATATTTACCGTCAACTGTATCCAGGAATCGTAGACATAGGGGTTTATCTGTAACCGATTCCACGAGGTTTGGTGATTATGCTTTTTCAAAGAACAGGGTTGAAATAGGCTCGAAAGTAAAGACAAACACCGCATATGCGCACCGGCCCATTCTACCCATCAAAGAAGGCTCATAAATAGAGATTATCCAGGCCAAAACAACCCAAGACTCACGTGCCTCAACCAAGGCCCAACCAAAAAGCCCACTCCACCCTTTGTACATCAAGACGATCCACGGGGACTTAGAAGCCCATAACCAAGGAAAAATCATCATAACAATGCACCAAACACTGAGGGTCCACTAAGTGTCCACTAGGAGATGAAGAGGCGGCGCGAAACGACACCAACATAGTTCGGCCGAACCACTGATTCGCCTGAACCATTATTGAGGCCATTTTGGCCCATCTTTGGCGAGCAGTCTCCCACTGACGTATTGAAGACAGCTGCATACAACCCCGGTCAAATGGGCCAGCCCATGGGTCGGCCGAACCGCCATTGGCTCCGTTGGCACCAAGTTTTGGTGCCAAGATCTCCCGCGTAATCACTATGGTGTTGGAGGTGGAGTTGGCGCCAAGATACCGCTGGAACCGCCTCTCCACCCCTATATAAGGAGGCCCTCTCCCCCTCATTTAACACACAATTGTAGAGAGAAGATAGGCTCCACTTGTATTAGAGTAGAGGAGCGTACGGAGCAAGAGTCCAGAGGAGAGCCGAAGTTTTCGGCCTCCCCCGCTTGTACTTCGGCAGGTGCAAGCACTTGAGCGAGCACCCGAGACTTCTACGGTGGTGTGTACCTAGTAAAGTTATATTCTCGTTATTATTCGCTTGCGAGATCATTGTTCGTCCTTGTCGTGGGGGCTCTGGCCTTAGGACTCTAGCTATCGACAGAGTCTGGCCGTGGTCAGAGTTGAGGTACTAGCGTAGACGTGTTATCTAGGAATCTCCTTTGTTTGCATACCTATTCAACGGTCCGAGGGGTAGGTGCACGGGTGGTGACAGCCCCGTGGATCCTTCGTAGTCCCCCACTCAAGGCTAGGGTGTAGAGCTAATAGCCGGAGATGCCTGGCAGACCAGGGGTAAATCGACGCCCGAAGTGAGCGAGTAGTAGTCGGAGTATACCCATTCTATGTGCTTTTCCCGTAGATTTCCACGCTACCCAGACTACCCTTTCATCCTCTTTCTTCTCCCGGGACTAGACTAGCTAGCAGACCATTACACCTCTGTTCCCTAAAGAAAATACGATACTCTGAATACTTCTGGGTGAAGTGCTACAATTGATACCTTCCGTACGCTTGCGGATTTATTCGTGATGTAAGAATTATCAACACTACGCTCCCAACAACAACATTTGAATCCAAACAATAGCTACCCTAAACGATCAAATGGCATTGAGGGGATGTGAAGTAGATAGAAGTTGGGAACGGCTAGCGCCCAGACATCGTTCTGAGCGCTAGGGTCGGATCGGACGGTTGGCAAAAGGGAAAAAATCCCGCTGAAACATGATCTCATGTTCCATGCAACATAGAAAGAATAAAATCCATTTAACCGAATATTTCATAACACCTTATGCAACATCAAACATCATCTGATGCAACATCTCGATATTACGATTGGAACTTCCCAAACCAGAAACAAAATCACCAGCACACATGCAAAATAAAAATATCGACATAAGAAATTAATAAAACACATCAAAACATCTGGATGCAAAAGAGTAAAAATCTCCACCGCAACATCATAGCTCTTTTTTTATGCAACATCAAAATAAAACTACCCCAACATCAAATTCATGCAGGTGCAACATGAAAAAAGTTGTCTCTACAATGGCAACATTGCAAGAAGAACACCCCATGGCAACATAAATCTCTACCTAACATCTCAAATCAACCATTGCAACACCATGAGACCACGCTGCCCCACGGATCTCCAGTCGCTGCACTGAAGCCTGCCGCTGCTCGTGCGGGGCTCACCACCAACCTGCGTTGCCGACCCGGAGCTCCCACTGCCACCCTCGTGAACCGCCGCCTGCTTGGAGCTCATCGCCTACCTACGCGGGGTTCGAAGCTCCTCCTCTGCAGCTTCGCAGCGACCCACCATGGCCACAGCGCGGAGCTCCTCTGGTGACCGACGCGGGTCACACTTGGAGCCCCCTCACGTGGTCGTCGACGGGAAGGCTTCGGGCGCGCGGTCGACGGTGACCAGGCACCGCCGTCACCAGCTCCACCGCGAGCTCCCTCCTCTGCTGCGAGCTCCATCGCAGGCTCCTCCCCCGTCGTGAGCTCCACCGCGAGCTCCGCCGGAGATGCTCAAGCAAGTGGTGCGAGCCCACAACCCATAATGTCGTACCGTAAGCTTCCTGCGGAAGGAGCAGAGAAATGTGTGGACGAGAGAAATAAATCCAATTGAATCAGGATAACATATACATGGAGGAGGTGAAGTCACGTATCTATCAATAAGGAGGATGCCCGTCCGAACGTGTGTCTCCTAGCATTACCGATAGAAGTTTACGGAACGTAAGCAATCATGTAGGAGGATATTTGAAATCCACAATTTGGATGTGATTTTTTTATCTCGGTGTGAACTGTTTTATTTTAAAAGGTTAAGATTATATTTGTTTTAGAGTTAATTAGTATGAGATCTATATCAACTATATATGTGAGACCCACTACAAGTCATGGATAGATTTCTCTCAACATGCAAGCATTCCACGTCACCATCCACTTTACGAACATGTCATCATCCACTATAGCCATGTCACTATCCACTAGATCATATATTTATGTCTTCAATCGGTTTTCTGTGGTTAATGTCATACCTTTGTGAGTAGCATGCTAGAAAATTTTTGTAGTAGAGAAAAATGTAGGATCAATAATTTAGAATGGTTCTTTATCAACAAAATTATCATGCTTCCATGTATAATGTTATTTACAAAAGAATGTTATCATGAAATCATTTTGGTGTTCTACTTTCACATTGCACCTTAAAATTTTGTTTAAAAAATTTTTACAGCATCGCACGGGTTATCACCTAGTTGTAAAAATTTCTCAGTACATTACTTAATCTCTGTAACTGCAAAAAAAGCAATGTCTAGTACGACACTGTCGCCCGGCGTACTCTTTCCCTACCACAGGAAAGGAAGACGGTGGCGATTTCCGGTGAAGTCAGACGCTGACCCGTCGCACACCGCGACAGATTAAAGAGCACGCGGTGATGTCTCTGCGGCCGCGTACCCTGCGCCCCCTGCCACACCGCACCGCACGGGCCGCCACGTCGTGCCTCCGTGCACGCACACGACAGCCAGCGCGAACCCTCCTTAAAACGCAGTGCCGTGCCCATCCGGGGCAGCCGCCACCGCCGGATCCAACGGCCTCGAACGGCGGTGCCGCCCCAAGACAACAGAAGCGCCGAAAGGCCGGAACGTGCGGCGCGGCTCCGGACAGATCGAGCCTGGCGCCGCCTCCGAGTCTGCTCCGGTCCGGGGCGCCGCCGAGATGGGCGCGGACGGCAGGCTGAACCGGGCCACAGAGACGCCCCAGGATGGGGAGGGGGCGGCAGCGATGCGAGGGTGTTCCGGTGCACGGACTACTCGCTGCCGCGGACGACGCTGGCGCTGGTGCTCTGGCTGGGTGGCATCCACTTCAACGTCCTCCTCGTCCTCGCGTTGCTCTTCCTCCTCTCCCGTCGCACTGCCGCCATGTCCGTCTCTCCCATCCACTACCTTATTTTCTTGGGGATATTTAACTATTTGCCATCCTTGTTTGCTTTAATGGAGCGGTTTAGCTTTGATTATCCCTGCTTCCCGTAGCACCATCTTTATAGACCGAGTCTACGTGCTAGGGACCCTATAGGAGAGACCTCTGCGTGAGTTTGCTCTAGTTAAGCCCGGTGTGGCATTGAGAGAGCATTTGCGTGAGAAGTGTTTCCTTGGTGGAACCGCACTGGGAGACGATGAGCCTCGTCTTGCACTCACGACGCACGAGAGTGTCTTGGGGTTAGCGTGAGAGGGATAGGATTAGGCTGCAGGCTAACTCGTGACAAGTACGGTGAGTGGAGTAGGATCAACACAACCATCTCGCACGCATACGGCCAGGCGGATTTGTTGGTCTCGCCACCGCTAAAGATCCACGATATATATACACACACATAATCCGCATACTGCATATTCGCTAATCACGCACATATTCACTAATAGCGCTCACCCACCATCCGAGAGGTGCTGCTTGCATAGTGCCTAATAGTTGGGTGAAAGCGACATATTCTTGAGTGCACAGCCACTTTCGGTGCGAGTGCTCCAGACCATTCATATTCAATTTAAATAGTGCCGAATATTTTGAATAGTGCCACAATTTGAATAGTGTGTCCTGAATTTGAATAGTGCCATGAATAGTAACTCAATTTTGAATTCTGAATATTTTGAAGTTCGGCCACCCTCTCCCCGTGTGGTATCGAGCCGTGGTTGATTTAAATTTGAATTTTCTTGCTATATCTTTTGAAAATAGAAGACATAGTGTATGTGAATTCATGGAAAAATTAAGTGTAGAAAATGAAATAAAACATTATGAATATAAGTTGAGTAAAATTCATGACGAATATAATACTTCAATGCTTGTGAATGGCCTGCTATAAGAGAAAAGAACTCTACTTGAGTAGAAATATATAGACTTAATAGGATTAAGAAAGAGAAAGATATAAATAGTGAAAAACCTAGTATATCGAGGAAAGAATAAAATTGCTTCAAAAATAGACAATAAAGAAAGTAGATCTCAAAAAGATTTAGTTAAAATAATAGAAGAAGAAAACAATACAATAAGTGAAGATGAACAATGGGAAATTAATAATAAAATTTTGTTAGAAAGCTATGAAGAAAAGGATGAAGATGTAAATATGGTTTGTAGCTTAGAACATAATGAATACCCTTCCAAAATTGAAGATGCTATAGAAGCAATGGATTTAGATCCAAGTCCTTCAAAAGAAGACGAAAATGAAGGAAATGTAGGTATAAAGATTGAAGGAGAAAAGAAAGATCATCTAGAAAATCGTGAACTTGGCCACTGAGAAAAGAAGAACTCGCATATACCTATATACCTGGTCAATATAAGCATATGGGTTCTAAAAGAAGAGAATTTGAAAAAACTGTACAATTTCAAAACTCCAAAAGTGATGGAGCTATATTAAATCTAGCAGCACATGACCCTATAGATTGGCCAAATATTATTAGCATATGGAAAGGCCTCATAGTTCAAAAAATATATACAAAATCAGCATAATATTGGAGAAAGAGTAGAAGATATGATTACCTACTTAGAAACCTTTAGGAGAATCACAAAGTTCTATGGGAACAATGGGTAGAAACTTATCCTCAGATATGCAGAATTAAAAGAGTGGTAGTAATCCATATAATTTTGCAAATGTCATATCAAACATTATTTTAGATGAAGATCCTGAATTAGGTTATACCACATTACAAAATGAAAGACTAAAAGAAATAGAAAATTAACATTAACAAGTTGGAAAGGAATAAAAGAATTCTCTCAACATTATTTGTACAATGCTACAACTGCTAAACAAGGTTATAATAAAGGAATAGTTGAGAGATATTTTAACAAATTACCGGATCCTTTAGGTTCTATGATATTTGAGGAATATAAAAAAGAATCTAATGGTAAAGAATATAATATTTCTCAGGCTATAACATTTGTCTTTAAGCAACTAAGAAAGGTATGCACGAACATACAAGCACAAAGATCAATGAAGCAATCGATTATAATTTTGCAATAGAATAGTTCAAATACCAATGACATATGGAGAAGAGAGAACTAGAAGTAAGAAATATCCTAAGAATTATAAAAGGGTAATGTGAGAACAAAGAAAGATACTTTCTAAGGAGATCGGATAATAGAGCTCCTTTCCTTCATAAAAGAAATGTAAGAAGATATAACCCTAGAAAGAACTATGATAGTACATGCAGATGTTTTATTTGTAATTCACCAGATCATTTAAGTAAAACCTGCCCTAACAAAGATAAGAAAAGGTATTCTAATAAACAAGAAGAACAAGAGAAAGTGTTAATAATAGATAGTGTGAATGAAAATATCCTAATATGTGATGATGATATTATGGATGATGAGTCAATATATTCAATAATAGAGACAGATGAAATAGAATATGATGAAGAAAAAGAGTCCAGTGATGAAGAATTAAATCTAATTGATGAATTAGCTGGATTAAAGATAGAAATGATGGAACAATTAGATTGGAACCATAAAAGAAGTGATTTCAATATAAGATGTGTATATTGCATATATTATCCAAAACAAAGATCAATATGTAGTCTATGTTTAAAACAGGCATGTATTTTATGTTTGGAACAACAAAATAAAAATAATGATAGCTCAAAAGTTAAATATGAAATAAATGAGAAAGAACTAGTAGAAGGAGTTAAACAAGAAGAAATAAAAAAGGAAAATAAATACTTAGTCAATACTTCGCAAGAGTTTCTTATTCCCAGAATAAGTTTTAAGACTGAGCAAGTCTTATCATATTTCACACAAGATATTATAAATATAATTTGGAGAAAATATGCCGATCGACAATATAAAACCTTTCAAGATATACAAAATTATTTAATGAAATTATACAGGAAGGAAAAGAATCTAGGAATAATTGTTAATGCAAATATTTTCCTCTACTACATCTTGATGACAAGCTAATTGTCAAGCCTTATCAAAAATTTGTAATATTTAAGGCTGATATAAATTTAAAATACTTTAGAAATATACAAAGAAATATTGAAGATGATATCTCCTTACAAACCATTATTGATCATGGGTTAATTCATGACATATATGGTACATTGGAAGAAATAATACAGTCAGATCTTGGAAGTGCTATTAAAGAAGCATGTAAAAGATTAGCTTGTGTTCAAGGAAAATATAAAATTAAATTCTATTCCAATCCACCAAAATTTACACCGCTAATAAGACCAAGCAAGTCATGATATTTATATTACAAAAGGAATATATAAATTTCCTGCTGTATGGTCAGCTGATGCATGGAGAAATTATGAGGAATTATTTGCCAAAGATACAAATCATGATAACTGGAGAATATTCAGTGAAGCAAAAGAAATAGAAGGAAATACAAAGTTTGATCCACGAATATCATATGATGTATCAAAATAAGATAACAAAAATATTTTACGAGAATATTATGGCAAAAATAGTATCATACGAGAGAAGTAATTAATTAAGCCCAATTACGGTGAGGAATGTCAGCTCAGGAAAGAATATCGTGAATTATTGTCTTGGTATGAATTATGGCAACCTGAAGAAGCTGACAATGAAGACAATGATGAATAATACTATAAATATATTCTCCTACGTGTTGATAAGGTATTATCAACAATTCGGTATGGGATATATAATAAGATGAATATTTTTATTTCAATTGATGTTTTGCAACATCAATTATTGGCGGAAAGACTCTACCAAATAACATTCCAAAAGGTCACGAGCGCATGCAGTGCAGACAGAGGAGCAAAAGGAATAAAGTATTCTATGGCAGACAGTATTGCAGCACGCTGCGTCCATTGTCAAGGCAAGATAAGTGATATAATTGAAGACGATGAGTGTCGCGTGAAGGTGATCGAAGACTCCACCAGCCCTATAAAAGGAGAAGCCGTCAAGCATTGAAGGAATCAAGGAATGAAGCAATTGATCAATAGATCGGAAGAACCACCAAGAAGAGCACCAACTCCAACCACCATCCAATATCCCATGAAGACCTCCACTACCTCGGAGCACCTCACGAGAGAATAGGCTAGAATAATTAGTACTACCATCCACTACCGATGTACTACTCCACCACCTTTGTATAATTATAGAATAAAGGAGGCAGGTCCCTCCCCGAGCTTGTAAGGTAATCACCGAGGTCAGTGTAAGTGCTTGGGGTTTCCAGAAAACCGTATGTAAACTTGTTTGCTTTAATGGAGCAGTTTTAGCTTTGATTATCCCTGCTTCCCCGTAGCACCATCTTTATAGACCGAGTCTACGTGCTAGGGACCCTATAGGGAGAGACCTGCGTGAGTTTGCTCTAGTTAAGCCAGTGTGGCGTTGAGAGAGCATTTGCAGCGAGAAGTGTTCCCTTCGTGGAACTGCACAGGGAGACGAAGCCTCGTCTCGCACTACGTATCGCACGAGAGTGTCTTGGGGTTAGCGTTAGAGGGATAGGATTAGCTGTGCTTGAGAGTGAACACATGACAAGTACGGTGAGTACCGAGGAGGATCAACACAACCATCACGCATCGATTGTTGGTCTCGCCACCTGCTAAAGATCCCGATATATATACACTCACGCATAATCCGCATACTGCATATTCACGCACATATTTCGCTAATCACCACTCCATTAATCACGCATCCATCCACCATAAAAGCAAAGAAGGTGCCTTGCATAGTGCCCAATAGTTGGGTGAAAGCGTATATTTTGGGTGCCTCGAGTCACTGTGGTGAGTGCTCATCGCTCATATTCCTGAATTTGAATAGTGCCGAATATTTTGAATAGTGCCACGAATTTGAATAGTGACTGCTGAATTTGAATAGTGCCATGAATAGTAACTCGAAATTTGAATTCGAATATTCTCGAGAGTTATTTCTCGAGTATTTATATATATATATATATATATATATATATATATATATATATATATATATATATATATATATATATATATATATATATATATATATATATATATATATATATATATATATATATATATATATGTGTGTGTGTGTGTGTGTGTGTGTGTGTGTCATGTATAAAAAAATTGAATGACCAATGTATTGACTGAAATTAGCAACGCAAAATACCTTAGCTTCATGTGTGTGGCTTTCATTAACCAAACATATTGATGATTGTTTCAGTACAGTTCTGATGTTTCCATGAAAGCTTTGTTTTAGCAGTGAAAGCTAATATTTTCTTTGATAGTCAGACGCACTTATTTGTAGCTCAGTGTGAAAAACAGTACTATTGAGTGTGCTTTGAGTCTTTGACTGATTCGCTATTGAAAATTTATAGATTCATGTACACAAATTTAATGATTTGCTTACCTGTATTTTTGTCAGTTCCTATTATCCATTCAAAATATATTCCACAAAAATTCATATGTTATCAAATGCAGAAATTACGTAGTGTAGTGCACTTATCCATTCTTGAAGATTTATTTTCCAATTTTCAGGAAGCTAGCAGGGCTTGCTATTATTTGCATTTACAAATATGGAAGCATTTCAATGGGTGGGAGGCGGGTGCGGGGTGGTTTGGTGACTGTAGCGATGCCGGTGGGTTTTGTGGATACAACTCCAGTTGTCCTGGTGATCACACATGTTTCTGCCCTGATGGTACATCTATTGGATCATGTCCTTCAGGTATATTCTGTCTCGGCTTCAGAATCGAACTTTGAACAAGCAGATCAGGTTAATGTCGTCAAGGCTGATAGATCTGTAGTTGATCGGTAAAAGTAGTCTGATTGAGACATTTAAGCTCTATCATTTTATTATGCATATAAAGTTCTGACCTGAATATGTATGATTTTAGTGGATCTCCAGATAGTTACCAAATTCAACTTTAGATCGCGGTAGTAGGCCATGTCTCCATTATATAAATTCTACTTTCTGTGATGACACCGAGGCATATATTTGACTCAATGTGCTTATGCTGACTGAATGGAAATCAAATTCCTCTTGATTTGGTTGAATACTTTGTCTTTGGAACATTTTTCTTCTTTGATGTTGTCACTTCACCTAAACACGTAATCAACTGTTGAGTAGAAGATTAGTAGTAGTACATGTTAAGATTGATTAAGTTAATAGCACAAGCCAAACTAAGTTCCCTTCCTGAAAGGAAAACCAAATTGGCTTTTCTCATATCTGCGACACAGATGTTCCTCTAAAACGATAGAAATGAAAATTGGGACCTTTATCAGTTTTTACCTTTCTTATATTTTTATTCTAAATGCAGGCTCTACATCCATTTGATTTGGCTTGCTGACAATCAGCAGATACTAAAAGGGACCTAACTAAGAAAGAGAGAAAATTTTAACTTGCATATTGCATTGCAATATAACATAACCTGTTGGGTATTTGGGAGTTTTTGTAATAGTTGTTAGCCCAAAAGATCTATTCCATTCACCACAGCCTTCCAAAGAGGCCTTGGGTTACATATATATAGGTGCCACCAAGGGTTAACATGATTGGCTAAGCATAGCATAGGGGGTAAAATAAAAAATACTAAGCTACTAGACTTATTACTAACATTCTCCTCCTAAGTCTAGCAGCTGTTACATAGAGCAATAGAGCTTAAGTGCACTTAGGCATGACCATAGAACAACAAAACAAAAACATTTATTCTTGATCCCGACTCCGGAGTGGTGTTCCTAGAACAGAGCCGCCTCCTTGTCATCCTTCACGACCTGCGTGATCTGGGCCCGACCACAGCGTCTCGGTGGCACTGCCCACCGCCAATCCCGCCACAATTGTAGCACTTGTCGTCCCGGGTGGCCTTGCGCTCGCCGGTGGCACCACCCCGGGTACCTCCGCACGCACCACCACCCTTGGCACCTCCGCATGCGCAGCCGACGCCTCCGTGCGCCATGCCGCGCTTGCGACCACCTGTCGAGGAAGAAGGCTCCCCCTTCTTCCGCTCCTCCTGGCGAGCAAACCACTGCTCCTTGGTGAAGTAAAGCTTCCCACCAATGGAGACGGGCTCGCCAAGTGAAGACTTGTCGGAGTCCGAGGTCGAAGTCGAGGACGGAGCTCCCCCGGCTCCGGAGACGCTCACCGTCCCGGTGCTGGCCCGCCGACACCTCCTGCGTCGCGGCCTGCTCCTCCGTGTCGTCCTTCGTACCTTGGAGTCGAAGTCGCCGGTGCTGGCCCGCCTGTGTCGCGGCCTGCTCCTCCGCGTCCTTCTCTGCACCTCAGAGTGGAGGTCGGAGTCCAGGACGGAGCTCCTCTGGCTCCGGGGACGCTCCTCGTCCCGATGCTGGCCCGCCTGCACCTCCTGTGCCGCGGCCTGCTTCTCCCGTGCCGTCCGCACCTCATCCTCGTCTTGTGCATCCTTGGGCACCTCCCGTCGATCGCCCTGCGACCTGGAACAGTCGCCCTGCGCTCGGCATCGGTGGTCGGCGCCGCGCCGCCGCCACGCCGCTCCTCCGCGGTGCCTCGGGCTCGTCGGCCTGGGCTGCAGCCGCAGCTGCCTCGCAAGCTCCACCACCTCCAGCTCCAGCTGGGTAAATGTGTCCCAAGCAATGCGCGCTGCCTTGGTTGCGCGCGCCACCACGGTCTCCAAGACTACCACACGCGCTGCTCGAGCCGCAGCCACCTCTTGCGCCTCGACGTCGCCACCTGCCGCCGCCATCGCAAAGATCCTCCTCTACCGCCGACGGGCCTTCGCAGTCGCGCCCGCACGCCATGCGCGTCTCCTCCTCGGCTCGGCGCAGCGGCTGCGCGCAGCTCCGCTACCCTCTCCTCGAGCGAACCGCCGCCTGGTCCTCCTCCTCGCGTGCGAGCTGCGCCTCGCCCGACGCCGCTGCCGCCTCCTCGACCATCATGCGCCGCTCATCTTCCTCGCGTGCCGCGCGCCGCTGCACAGTCATCACCGCCTCCCGTCGTGCCGTTGCCGCCTTAGTCTCCTCCACTGCCGCCCTCCTCCTCGCGCTGGACGCCACCGAGCCGAGCGAGGAAGGCCATGAGGAGACCTGAGTGTGAATGGAGACTGCCGAGTCACGCTGCCCACTCACGCCGGAACTCCACGTGAGCCAGCTATGGAAGAAGAAAGGAGTCGCCTTGGGAAGGAGCCGCCGGGTCCCTGACCCGCCGCCTTTGTGCAGCCTGCGCATGCGCTGAGCTCCCCTCGCGCTGCGCAGGGACCTCGCCCGTGCCTGCCGACGCCCGCGCCTGGAGAAGGCCCGAGCTGCGCCGAGCTCAAGCCACATGATCCGCGTCCGCAGCGTAGGAGCCACTCGCCGCACCGCCGCGATACCGCCCGCGCGCCGCTCGGAGCAGCCGCCTGCTCGGCTCCATGCACAGGAGCCGCGCAGCCGATTCCGCCGGTGCGCGCTGGTCCTGCCGCCCGCACCCGATCCGTGCTCGAGAGGGTGGAGGGAGCCACCGCCACCCGACCGACACCCACCTCGCCTCCCGCACGCACACCACCGCGCGCCGCCTCCGCATGCCTCCCGCACGCCACGCTGCGCGCGTCTCGAGCTCAAGCGCCGCGCTGGGCTCGCCTCGCCAAGATGCGCCAGCTCGCGCTCGCCGCGCTCGCGCCGCGCCGCGCCGCCGCTCGCGCGCTGGCCGCGCGTCCCCATCGCACGGGAGGGAGCCGCCGTGTCAATGCCCACCGCGTCGTGCCAATCCACTGCCGCCGCCTCAATCCCGCGCCTCTCCGCCTGATCCGGTAGCGGGGAGGGTGGAGGAGGCCGCCGGCCGGCCGGATCTGGCCGGGTTAGCCGCGCCGCCGGTCGGGTGGGACCCACCACCGCCGGGGTAGGGTTTGGGGGCTGGGAGGAGCACGGGTGAGAGATAGGGGGTGGGAAGGATAGGCTCTTGATACCACTTGTTTGCCCAAAAGATCTATTCCATTCACCACAGCCTTCCAAAGAGGCCTTGGGTTACATATATATAGGTGCCACCAAGGGTTAACATGGTTGGCTAAGCATAGCATAGGGGGTAAAATAAAAAATACTAAGCTACTAGACTTATTACTAACAATAGTAAACTTTTTCTAGAAAAAAATGTGGTGATTATTGATAAACTTCATTTGTGCACTGTTTCATAACTTCGTTTCTTGATTTTGCAGGGCTCAAGCCAAAGTCAAGAAAAGTAGCGCTTAGAATAGGTAATTTCTGAAACATGGCTGCTTTACCAATAATTTCATGATTCTCAGTTCTTTTGCCAAAAAAACTTGATTTTCCATGGGAGCATATCTTGCATCATTGCATGGGTATGAACTGCACATATGTGGTTGTTTAATCAAGTAGAATTCATTTTATTGTTACGGATATTTCACAGTCGCTCGGTGTATGGGGGATAGATCAATTGTCTTTGCCATAAGATATTCCACAGATTGTCTTTGCCATAAGTTTAGCTTTAGTTGTCACGATTGAATTTTGTAAATATTGCAGAAGGGTTTAGCTTTTGTAAATATACTAATGGAAGAGAGTGATTCTTAGCAATAACCTTTTTTGCATTACTAATGTGAGATAGTGATTCTTTGATGTCAGAATAAGTACAACACTCAACTGACATCATGGCCAACATTAGTAGTGTGGTTGCCTCTATTTGAAGTTGGACCTTATGCTGACTTTGTTAAAGGGTGGGCAAACTTTAAAAATAACATGCTGCTGTTGTAAGCCTGTAAGAGGTGTAAACTTGTATTCTCATCATTTCAGAGCTGCTAAATTTGCATAAGCATCCATTTCTAAAAGTTGAATATTGAGAAAATCACATTAGCAATTAATTTCAGATACTGAAGCTGACAAAGATAATCCAGGAAGATGCTTATGCATGACCTTATCAGTAACTGTTAGTGTATATATGTGTGAGTGGCCCATATGGCCTGTGTATAGCCCATATAGAGGCCCATGTATAGCTAACTATATATCCACCCTTCTAGGATTGGAGGAATACACTGAATCATTTCCTCCTACATGGTATCAGTCTAGGTCCCTCTTCCTCCTCTCCCTCTCTGCGCTGCCGCCGCCACCATGGATGGCCGCCGGCCGCCGGCGCCGCTTCCTCCCCTCTCTTCCCTTTCTCCCCTCCCTTCCTACGCCGGCGCTGCTGCCCCTCGCTCGGCTGCAGGCGTGACCACGGGTGCCGGCGGTGGCGAATTCGACTGGCGTGAGTTCATCAGGGTCTTCGGCAGCCGGGGCTCCTGCGACCTGCCTCCCGCGGCTGACATTCCTCTCGTGCGGCATCTCAGTGCCCTTCCTCTCTCCACTGCCTCGGGCCCCGAAACTCCTGCAGCCCCTGCTGCCCTAACACAACCCGCTATGGCTGCGCCGCCTCTTGTCCTAGCCCCGCGGACCGCAGGCGTGGAGCTCTCCTTAGCTCCGCCCGGCCTGGCGCCGCCGGCCAGCGGGTTCCGCTGCCGAGGTGGCTCTCACCCGTTCCCATCCGGCCGACGCCCACTCGGCCGCTAACGCTGCCCGGCATCCTTCCTCAGCGCCATCGCTGCCGTGCCGCCGCCTGGGGCCACGCCTCCTCCTCTACCGGCTCCAGCCCCTGCCGCGACCTCTTCTCCGGCCGCCGCCGACGCCATCTCCGTGCGGAGCTTGGCTACTTCTTCACCGCCCGCACGGCACTCATGCACGCGTCAGTCCCCATCACGGACACCCGGACCATCGACACCGCCGCCTCCACCGCCTCGCCGTCTCGTCCCCATCCGGGGCCGATGCGCCCCTTCCCCTACGAGCGCCCCTGCTGGCCCACCGTGCTGGCCGCGGTCGTACCAC
This sequence comes from Cenchrus purpureus, assembly GCA_022644695.1. NCBI lineage: Eukaryota > Viridiplantae > Streptophyta > Magnoliopsida > Poales > Poaceae > Cenchrus > Cenchrus purpureus. Next base: position 52,900,216 of record CP053465.1, read on the forward strand.
CACCTGCGTCCTCTCCTCTACCTGGCGGTGCGGCACGCTCGTGGTCCCTTCCTGCGGCCGCCGCCGCCCATCCTCTGCCTGGCGCTACTCTCTCTGACCCCCTCCTCCGGTCCCTGCTCCTTCCTCCGAGCCGAGTGGGGGTGGCGGAGGTCGCGGTGGGCGTCGTCGGCGGAGGGGGCGTCGTCGGCGCACCTCTCCTCCTGCTGTTGCTGGTGTGCCCTGGCCATTCTTCAGCGACCCATGGTCAGGGCGCATCTCGACTACTTCCCCCGCCTCCAGATGCATTCGACACCATGGGGTGACACCACCTGTTCGCACCGAGTGGATTGCCGACTCGGGTGCCTCCTACCACACCACCTCTGATGCTAGCCTCCTTTATTCTGTCCGACCCCCACATTCCTCTTATCCGTCTTCGATCATGGTTGGTGATGGGTCTTGTCTTCCGGTCACCTCCGTGGGTTGTGCTCCTGGTCCCTTTCGTCTTCCCAATGTCCTCGTTGCTCCTCAGATGATTCATAACCTTCTTTCCATTCGTCAGTTTACAGCTGACAATTCCTGCTCTGTTGAGTTCGACTCCTCTGGCCTTACCGTGAAGGATTACGCTTACGGGCGTCCCACCTCCGCTATGACAGCTCAGGACCTCTTTACACCCTTCGCATTCTGCCTTCGCTTTTCCACCTTCTGCTGCCCTTGCCACCACTCCCACTTCCTCTACCTGGCACCGTCGGCTCGGTCATCCCGGCCGCGATGTGTTGGCTCAGCTCAGCCGTAGTGCACACCTTCCTTGCACTCGGGCTTCTGGTGAGCATCTCTGCCATGCATGCCAGTTGGGTCGCCATGTTCGCCTTCCTTTTTCTTCTTCTTCGCGTGCGACACACACCTTTGATCTTGTTCACTGTGATCTGTGGACTTCTCCTGTTCCTAGCCTTTCTGGCTATAAGTACTATCTCGTAGTAGTCGATGATTTTTCCCACTACTCTTGGACTTTTCCGCTTCGTGCCAAGTCTGAGACTTTCCCACCCTCCTCCACTTCTTTGCCCGGGTGTCCACTCGCCTCGCCTCACCGTCAAGGCGTTGATGTCAGCAGACAACGGCGCGAGTTTGATAACAACACCTCTCACTCCTTCTTTCTCTCTCGGGGTGTTCAGCTCCGCATGTCTTGTCCGTACACTTCTCATCAGAACGGCAAGAAGGCGGATGATTATGACGAACGACATCATCTTCGCATCCGATCTGCCGCCTCCCGCTCAAGGCCTGCGGAGAGTCTTCACACCGCTACCTACCTGCTTAACCGTCTTCCTTCCACAGCTTCTCCCGCTCGACTCCTCACCACGCCTCTTCTTGACACCTCCTAGCTACGATCACCTTCGTGTCTTGTGCGCTTGTTACCCTAACACCGCCCGCTCCTCTCACAAGTTGGCGCCCCGCTCCACTCGTTGTGTGTTTCTCGGTTACTCCCCTGACCATAAGGGGTACCGTTGCTTTGCCCTCACCTCTCGCCGAGTCCTCATCTCCCCACATGTTGTGTTCGACGAGTCGGATTTCCCTTACTCCACCTCCTCTACACCTTCTCTAGACCCCGAGCTGGCGTCTCTGTTTCCTGACCCGGTGGCTCAACCACCTCTGTCTCTCTTTCCCTTTCCCGCAGGTTCCCCCGATGCACCACCATCTCCGGTGCCCCCTCCCGCGCCACACGTGGCCCCGGCACCCTCTGCTACACCACGTGTGGTGGCCCCTGCCGCTGCGCTGCCGCCCCGCACCTCTCTCCCACCACGCGTGGCACCTGAGCCTCCTCTTGCACCACCCGTGGTTCCGGTGCCCTTTGTCGCACCCGACGCGGGCTTGGTGCCTTCGGTCGCGCCACGTGCGGCCCCGGCGCCTTCTGTCGCCCGAGTCTCTCGCCCCGCCACACGTGGCTCCGGCGCCCTCTGCTGCGCCCCCACCGTCCCGGTGCCTCCCGCGCACCGCGCGCTCCGCCCACACCTGCGCTACGCCCGAGCCGTGGGTGTACCAACGCGCCGTCGTCCGGTGCCTCACACGGGCTTCTCGCTCACCGCCCGAGTTACCGTGGACTATGCGCCTCCTGTGCGCTATGTCTACGAGCGCCGGCTCGACTTCCGCCTCCTCCACCATCACCGGGCTGCCTCGCCTCCACCGACGCCCACACGCCTCCGCCGCCACCACCGCCGCCACCACCACGCCGCTCGGGTGGGCCGGTGTACCACCACGGCGGTCATCCATCTGGATCCTCGTCACACCCATCCCATGGTGACCCGTGCAGCGGCCGAGGTTCTTCGGCCGCGGGTTCTCTCCGCCACTGAGGGGGAGCCACGGCTCTCTCCGATCCCGACGTCGGTTCGTGAGGCTCGCGCATCCGAATCAAGGCGTCGTGCGATGAAGAGGAGTATGACGCTCCTCTTGCCAACCAGACTTGGGCCCTTGTGCCGCGTCCGTCTGGTTGCAATGTGGTGACGGGCAAGTGGATTTGGACGATCAAGCGACGGGCTGATGGTACTCTGGAGCACTATAAGGCGCGTTGGGTCCTTCGGGGGTTCACTCAGCCTCCTGGCGTGGACTATGATGAGACTTTCAGTCCAGTGGTGAAGCTTGCTACAGTGCGAACTGTTCTCTCTCCTGCTCTCTCTCGGCCTCTCGGCTTTGCACCACCGATGTCAAGAATGCATTTCTTCATGGCACCCTGACCGAGACCATCTACTGCAGCCAGCCAGCAGGGTTTGTGGACTCCAGTCGTCCGGATTTGGTCTGCCGGTTGAACAAGTCTCTATGGTCCAAGCAGCTCCACGGGCATGGTACTCTCGGTTTGCCACCTTCTTGCTGACACTGGGGTTTGTTGAGGCCAAGTTAGATACTTCGTTGTTCATATATCACCATGCTGATGGGGTTGCCTACCTCCTCCTCTATGTTGATGACATTGTTCTGACTGCCTCTAGTCCACAGCTGCTTCAGCGGATTATCTCCTCTCTTCAGCAGGAGTTTGCTATGAAGGATCCTGCAAGCTTCACCACTTCTTGGGCGTGATGTTGAGCCCCGTCAGACTGGTCTTCTCCTTCACCACTGGTGATGCCCTTGATATCCTGGAGCGTGCTGGGATGACTGATTGCAAGCCTTGCTCCACCCCTGTTGACACTCAGGCGAAGCTGTCTGCTACTCTGGGTGATCCTGTGGCTGATCCTACTTCCCATCGAGTCTTCTTTGGAGCCTTACAGACTCACTTTCACCGTGCCGAACCTCACCTACGCTGTCCGCAGATCCGCCTCCATATGCATGATCCCTGAGTCACATCTTCTGTCGCTAGCGCCTTCTTCGCTATGTCCGAGGCACGGTTGACTTCGGCTTGATCCTCCACCGGTCTCCTTCTGCTGAGCTAGTCGTCTACACTGACGCTGACTGGGCGGGGTGCCCGGACACACGCCGCTCTACCTCAGGTTATGCCGTCTTCCTCGGCGGCAACCTGATCTCTTGGTTGTCCAAGCGACAGCCGGTTGTCTCCCGCTCGAGTGCTGAGGCGGAGTACCGGGCTGTTGCTAACGGCGTCGAGGCGTCCTGGCTCCGGCGACTCTTGGTCGAGCTTCACACCGCCGCCAAGAGCACACTGTTCATCGCGACAACGCTGGGTGTACCTCTCCACCAACCCGGTTCAGATCTCACCGAAGCATGTGGAGATTGACTTGCATTTCGTACGTGACCGGGTGGCTATCGGTGATGTTCGGGTTCTCCATGTACCGACCACCTCCCAGTTTGCTGACATCTTCACCAAGGGTCTTCCCTCCTCGACCTTCTCGGAGTTTCGGTCCAGCCTCAACGTAGCCAGTGGCTAGTTGTGGCCTGCGGGGCTTTCTTTGTTGGCTAGTCTTGTACACCGCTGTGCCGGTAGTCCAGACTGCGGGGGGTTGTTAGTGTATATATGTGAGTGGCCCATATGGCCTGTGTATAGCCCATATAGAGGCCCATGTATAGCTAACTATATATCCACCCTTCTAGGGTTGGAGGAATACACTGAATCATTTCCTCCTACAGTAACAACCTGTAAGATCAGGTATATGTTTATCACCAATCACTACATTTACACGAGTAAGTATTTGGCACAAAAGATAAATTATGACTCGTATTCTCATATATTTTGTAGAATGAAATGTAGAAATGAGTGGACTTGAACAAAGCTCACCACAAGGACATTATGGAGTCCATGGACTTCAACAAAGCCCACCACAAGGAAGCAATCTTGAACTGTTGCATAGGTACGTTCTTTCCTACAGAGTGAAACATCAAGCTATCATTCAATCATTAGCTACCTCATAAGCTATGCAATAGTGATCTCCATTTATTTCCGAGACCTGGAATATAGGACATTGAAAAATATTTAGTAACAAATGTATCTGATTGTTTCTTGCAGATTGAGATTAGACACATTTGTCGAAATGGGCATTGACTTCTCTGGAGAAAGATGTACAGTGTCATGAATCACTACATCGAGCTGGAGAAGGATGTGAAGCACTTGGAATCTACAAAAGGTCGTCAAGGATCCAACAACAGCAGCTCTGCTGGTAGCAGCAGCAATGGCAATTCTTGGGGCATGAACAATGATGACAAGAGGTAGTGAGTAACCCATTGCTCTCTCCATTACCGCTCTATCCGTGCATCATGACACTGTACATCCCCTTGTTATGATGTTTATCATGCAAGTCTTGTCACATATGTGCAACAGTGTTGCATTTTACTAGATGCACCCAATTGAGTTTGAAGCTGTTGTTAGTTTGATCTATTCCTTTACTTTATCTGTTCCACTGCCCACCTATATTTTCTCTCACTCTAATCTGCGACATACCTTTTCTACCTCGTTCTTTCTTGACTATCCTTATCATACGTTTTCCAAAAGGTAAGTAAATCCACGGTTCTTAAGATTTATCTGCACTAATTAATTTCTTAATGTTTATTTATGTGGTTGGTTTGCTCATTATTTTAACCAAACATTCATGAAAAATGAGAATCTGCAGGTTACCCCTTTTTTATGAACTTATATCTGTATTGTGGTCTTAGGGTTTCATTTTAGCATATTGCCTGATTTAGGATACAAGTATTGTTTATAAGGATTCCTTCCAACTTAAGAAGAAATTTTATGCTCGCTCTGTTGTGCTCATCAATTTTATGCTCGTTCTTCATGTCAGTTAGAATTTATAAATCACTATTTCTCCATGATTTATCTGTCAATCGTCTGCTTTGTATGGCAACTACAAATTTGATTAAATGTAGAATACACTATATCGATGAGCACAGCATATCCTGGCTTGCAGTACCATTCATTTGAAGTGGATAATTAGAAACTATCTGCATTAATTGATTTTGGGAAATATTGAATAGTCATAGACTCAAGTACTCCTATGCATCTACTGACCATATATATTACCTGATCACTTAAGTGCTTGTAGTAGGACAGATAAGCTTTTCTAAGCAAAAATCATTTGGTGAAACTAATGTACAACGCCTATTCAGACCAGAAAATCAGAAGTAAAAATTACAAAAGAAGGGGATGTACAGTGATCATTAACATACCCTTTGCAGAGCTGCTAAATTTGCTAATTGGGCATCGCTTACTGCAATACGATTTAAAAGTTGAATATTCAGAGAAATTCACATGTGCAATTAATTTCAGATACTGAAGCTGCCTAAGAGAGACCAGGAAGATGCTTATGCATCACCCTATTAGTAACAACCTATCAGATCAGGTATATGTTTATCACCAATCACTGCGTTTACACATGAGTATTTTGGCTCAAAAGATAAATCATGACTTGTATTCTCATGTATTTTGGTAGAGACGTCAGATCATGGACTTGAACAGGCATGATTTGTCAGATCATGGCATGTCAGATCATGTATTTTACTCAAAAGATAAAGTAAGCATGGGCATGATTTGGCATAAATTAGTGGACTTGAGCAAAGCCCACCACAAGGCCATCATGGAGGCCATGGACTTGAACAAAGCCCACCACAAGGTATCTATCACAGACCCTTTCTCAGCTGCATCCTCTAATCTATCTATAGTTTTCTGTATGAATTATGCTTTGCCAAATCATGCATATACGGACTTTGTTCAAATATGAATCCTTTTGTTGCTTGTGGACAGAATCTATACGGACTCTATATGCTTGAGCAATACTTCTAATTAAACTGCTCACCCTATTAATTCACAAATAGTATTCTTCATGGCGAAACATATGTTTGTTCGAGTAATACTTCTAATTATACTCGAGCCTCTATATGCTCGAGCAACACTTCGAATTATATGCTCTATAGGCTCTATATGCTCGAGCAATACTTCTAATTATACTCGAGGCTCTATATGCTCGAGCAATACTTCTAATTATACTGCTCACCCTATGAATTCCCAAAGTATTCTTCATGGTGAAACATACTAAAACAATACTTCACCAGATTCTACAATTTATTTATGTAACAGAAATGAAAATATATTTTGTCTCGGTATTTAATATATGGTATATAAAAAATATTTTCTCCCACTATGGATGAGCAATCCAACACTAAATTTAGCCGGTCAATACGAACTCACCTCATCTAAAGGCCGCCCCCATCTATCCTATTGTTCTTCATGTGATGCGCGAGAGATAATGTTTAACAATTGTAGGTAGGTTTTTCTTCCAGGCATTTGCTTCATGCGCCAAAAGATCGATGAGAAAATTGCGCCACATCTTAATAGCATCCTATATGTAAGAATCGATTTTAACTAAAGTTTTAGATTGTTATATTCTGGTAATCATAATAGGACGTGCAAAAAAGTACATTTACTCACCGTACAAATCTTCATATTTCGAGGATTTTCCCACTTTGCCATATATTGCAGAATAAGCCATCCACTCAAAGACCTGTGTTCTAAAAGTCGTCAGTTATATCAAAGTATGACATCCAGTCAAAGGAAAGTATTTTTCTTAAGAGGTGGTCTTACCCGTCACTATCTTCCGCAATCCCTTCTGCACGTTCAAATTTGAATTGATGAACATCCACCCATGCTGTAGGATTAAGTTGTCTAAATACGTTCTGAAAGTGCAGACGAAACCCTACAATCAGTATTGCATAAAGTTTATAAGGCACATCTAGAGCATATTCAGGAATAGTTCTAGTGTCAATGACAACAAGTTTCCTCCGCTCCATGTCGATAACAAAAAGCAGATATGACCTCGAGCCTTTCCATGGCAAGAGAAACTGCAAAATCACATTACTATTAGGACCACTAAAGATAAATAAATATGTAATGATAACATCAGATTAGTACTTATGTATCTACAACCTACTACATCATATTTTACTATTTCCCATCCTCCAATGGCATTACCCAAGTCTCTAACAGTGAATGGTTTATGGTATTTTTCGCCACGTAGTAGATCCAATGTTTGCTGATGTGAAAGAATATGTCGACATGATCAGTACCACAAGATGATTTTTTCAAAAATGCTTTAAAATAGACAGTGTCTGCAATATATATGATTTTAATCATGAAAAGGTAACTTACACAAAATCGTAGATCCATGTGGTGTTTGACAATTTTGTTGTTGAAATATTTCAGTCCTTTAGCCTCTTGGTATGCGAGAAACTGAGCTCCAAGGTTGAAAAAGCTTTCGGGCATGACTGCACCTCGCTTCAACAAAGTCTGGAGGTCACCCAGTGTATGCACAATCTTGTATGGAAACTCACTTCTTACAACTCACTTCTTACCCACACCATACTGCAAAACAATACATAAAGATGATGCATACATAAGAAACGTAATAAGTTGTTACATTATTCAGTGTTAAAAAAAGTAATAATAAATAAAGAAGCAGTAAACTTACTCTAGTTGTGCAGGGTCATCGATTGATAAGATGTGATCACAGAAAATCTCGGTTAAATCATCTGTGTTCAAGGGCCGGTCCTTGTAGTATTGAAGAATATCTTGCTTCTCTAGGCCAATATCTGTATCGATTTTCATCTTTTTTAGTGAAGTTTCAATGCAGTCCATGGTTTTTCTCTTTTCTCTAGACTGCTGAAACTGTCTAGGATCTACTATTTTACAGTCACTCTGAGATCCCATGTCCTCATCGTCCTGGCTAGGTATGAACGGTTTATTCAACCGTTCATTAAATATGGTTGAGAGTAACGTAGCCGCCATTTTAGTCCTAAATGTTTTCATATTCTCCTATACGATAGTAGTAACAGTGTAAGTACGATAGATTCTAAAAAATACTTATCTATACTAAATTGCGTACCTGATTCACAACTTCACATAGATTGTCTCCAGTCCAATATTTTATAAATGCTACCATGAATAAGCCACACGAGAAACTACAAAAATCATTATTATTTACATAGGAAAAAAAGTAACATGTCTCAACATTTACGAGGTCAAATCAGTGCGACATCTCATACATACCCATCAAACTGTGTTTTTTCTGTGATAACCTCCTCACGTTCCCAGGTGTCAACATTGATGTCCCGCCACGTGTGCTTTTTTTTTATGTCTAGTGCATTTCAAACAATATTCCAAATGCATCCGTAACCCCTTTAACTATATGGCAACATATATTGATTAAATTTTGGTCGGTGCTATTAGTAGTAAAACCAAAAAAACATAAGAAATAGCAGAAACTCACTGTATTTTCGAGTGCATTGCGGCCAAACAGGGTTCCATACGAGTCTAACACCTGTATCCTATGCTTCTCCGCATTCACAACAACAAGATACCAGTGTGTTTCTTCTATATTTATAGGTAAGAACAGCGGTCATAAAAACAAGAGGTAAGTATGAGGATGAATATCTGGTAATAATTGGTAATAATTGAAGTAAGTACATCGAAATGTTATACATAGTAGTTACCATATCATGATCTAAGTAGGATAATACCCTGCTCGCCATCCGTGGAACCCCCGTTTCAACCGGTGGGGGATAGCGTTCCTCCATGCATTTGGTTTTTTGCACTATCGGCCTTCATTAACTGGGTCAAGCTTGAATTTTCTAGGTAGCACCTACCTACTTAACATGTTTGTTTGAGTCCGCAACAAGTGAATGTATGCATTGATGACCTGCATAAAAGATCATCTCCAGGAATAATTTCTCAACAATATTTTTCTTAATATAAAAAGTATTGTTTGATCACGTAGAATTGAACTCATCTATAATACCTCGTCATCTACTTATGCTTTCGGAGAAAATAAGCAGTCAATTTGTTTTCTATTCACCGCGACATCATCGATTAGCACAAGCTGTTCTACTCCCGGATCAGCCGGGAACTCTTTCGCTAATTGAATGTAGTGTATATCCAACTCGGTACATTCAAATCCTGAAAAATTAATTATATACCGAAGACAAATTGCACTTGGTAACTGCTGTTAAAATACATCAAATGATCAATCTGATAAATGAATAAAACATATACTACCTTCAGAAATTTTGTAATCCGCATCGCAGCCGGTGGATGTTTCAGGGATCAACAATCCCTTTTGGGCTATATCAGCACCCTCATGATGAGAAGACATAAGCTGCATGGATGGGTCCTCTCTTTGTCCATTGCCTTCTTTAGCTTCCTCCATGGATGACTGTCGAAGGGATGTGGTAATATATAATATAAAATCATTTTATTATGGTTCATTAATTAAAAGGTTAAGGTCGGTAGGTAGCTTGCCTCCAGACGGTGTTCATTATCCGATTCAGGCATGCTTGCAGTCATCTCCTTTGCATCCTCCTGTAGGTCCAACAACATATCTGTGGTGTATTCACCGTCGTCGCCAGGAATTTGTCCGGTTCCACCGTTCTCTGTATAATGTCAGTAATTCATTGAGCAATATAATGTCAGTATAAGTATATTAAATCCTGTCACACGGACAATTATTTCTCTCTTGTTGGATAGGGTTCACAACAATCTAATAAATCCAAAGTACACGGAATTAAGAGAAAATGTTATGAAAGAATGATAGATTGGATCTAATTGAGATAAGGTACGAGTTAGCCATGACAAAATCGTACAAGTGCTATTGAGTTATGTATCACGGAAGCATGTTCCATTGAAAAACTGGAAAAACAATGCATAGATAGCCTAGCACAGAAAAGGGAATCAATCTGGGGATACCTTGATGCTCCGGAGGATATTGAGCCATCTTCTTTGCTTGCGTTGTTGCGAGGAACGAAGCAGTTGAATTATCTACCTGAATTGCTCGGCGATGACAGCCGCGGCGAGGAACGAAACACCACACCACACCGGCGTGGAGGAAGGACCGGTGTTAAACCAGCGTCGCCCGAAGGAGGGACTTGACCGGATCAAAAACGGAAGGACTGGTGTTAAACCAGCGTCGTCCGGAAGATGGATTTGACCGGATCAGGAAGGAAGGATCGGTGTTGTGCGCATCTGCACCGAGAAAAGGATGAGAGGCACGAAGGATGGAGGAATTGGCGGCGCACACATCTATCTGGCGGAGGCTAACTCACTAATGATTAAGGTATATATAAACCTCATGATGGGCCGGATCATGTGGATTGCGTGATGGGCCGGATCATGTGGATTCCAGTTTGCCGCAAAAAATCCCTGACTGAGGGAGCAAACGCAACACGCGGACACTCGCGACCGGGGTCGGCGACGTGGCTGGCGCGCGGCCTTCACATACTGCATGCAAGCAGAAAACCGCAATTATTTTATGTAATTTATTTATCTTTCGACAAAATAAATAGGAGCTATATTTTTTATTGTTTTACCATCCACTACTTTCCCTTTTTAAATTATTCAGTGGTACAGAGCTCCTACCTTTCCATTCTAACAAAATGAGATGTACTTAACTTGATTTTTTTTCAAATCAGAGCTGCAATTGTGAAATTGCTTGAGTTATAATTTACCCGTATCAATGCATGTGTACCCTTCCACCCGACTTTGGAGGTACGTCAAACCAGGGGGATCCTGTTAATCTCACAGCAATGGATCAGAAGGTACGTGATCATCTAATCTGATCTCACCAGGTTTTTGAACATGATATATATAATTAATGGTGCTTGACACTGCATAATGATGCTGCATTTTTTTGTTCATTAAAAAAATAATAAATCACAACTAAAATCAATCTGGATGCGTGAGAATATGAATGAAACTTTATTGCTTTCATAAATATGAATCACACCAGTACATCGAAAACTGATTGAAAGGGAATTCAAAAGAGATCTAAATCTAAATGTGTAACACATTATTATTTCAAGATCCATGCCATACAGCTATCCACCTATATGGCAATAGGGTGGCATCTCCCAACGAGCAATCTCTTCGTATTCCTTGTAGCACATCGGGCATGTCGTCTTCTGTTGGAACCACAGCATGATGCAGTCCTAATGGAAACGGTGCCCACAATCTTGGAGGGTCTTGTCATTCAATAGTGGATGGACACCCATCCTCTCCCAGCAGATGACGCAATTTGGCTCATCATCGTTGTCCTTGGTGTGCTTCACGACACTGCAATCTGTAAAAAAATAAGCGCACGTAGGGATGCGAGATAGACGTAGAGATAAGATAACAGCCCGGGATGCACACGTAGGGACGCGAGATATACTAGGATTGACATCAGAGGCAGCTCCGTTTGCTGAAGAAGCCATGCCGCGCGGCGCAACGTGGAATGAACTGCAGGTGTGTAGATAGGTTTAGGGTGCCTAATTGTCCCATATAAAGAGCGAAAGCGGGGGGAAGGGGGGGGGGTGATCGCGAGGGCGTGCAAAGCGACCGGTCGAGGAGGTGGGAACTGATCGGATGGTCATAATGGCTTGTGTGAGCGGAGCTTAAAGCGCGCGGGGTGGCGTCGACCCACGAGCGCGCGACCTCCGCGGCCTGTTTACAGCCCACGTGCTGCTGCGGTCCACCAACTGCTGCCTAACCCAACCAACTTGTGCAGCCCAGAGAACACTGTTGTTTCGACCCACCAAACGTTGTTGCTGTTTCGGCCCAACCAACTTATTCCATCGATTTACAATGAATAAATTGCTACTGGTAGTATTTATTCTTAAAAAAATTGCTACTGCTAGTATTCTAAAATTTTTTTTGCTACTGCTAGTGAAGAAGCTTCGGCCGTGGAGGAGCCAGCGCACAACGGGGTCGCGCGTTCCCCCAAACGCGCGAGGGGTCGTGGCTTAACCCGGTCCCTCAAAATTATGTATAACATATAATGAAAGTTCATTATTCCAACAAACGAAGGTAGTATATATTATTAAATAAAAGATGCAAAATAAATGATGCAACATAAGGTGTTTCCTAAGACCGCAAAAGCTAAATAATTTCACACTTTCTGATAATAGCTTGAAAACATCCCATGGCATTCTTCTTTCCCATTCTAAGAATCCACAAAGGCATCATAAAAGTCCATGATAGCCATTGTAGCGGCTCGTGCAGATTTGCGAATTTTCCTGCGTTCAGAGCGCATCCGCTGTGAAAGATCTGCAATATATAATTCAGAGACCAAAAGTCAGAGATCTGCGTGACATAATAATTAGGCTACTAAGGAAAAACAATACTGTGTTACCTCTGAATGCATACCCATCGTCACATATGGGCGAAATTATCAATTCACTGTAGTTAGTTGTAGTCACTACAACGTGCTCGCCTGTTCACAAAATGAATGATAAAGTAAAAATTTATCTTAAAGTTCTTATACGAGTGCTGCTATTGAGAACGACATACCTCTGAACCTTGACTTCCTGACATGAAGTGCTGCCAATGTCTTTAACTCAAATGGTGCTGGCAGCAACTTGCCCACGTGTTGTTGAAGTTGTTTCTTTTCTACGGTTATTACAATGTATTTTTTCCTAATGAGGTCAAAACGTTAATTATGATCGAGCAACAGGACAAATATTACATGTACATAAACACACGTACCTGTGATTCATGAGCACCACGTGGACGTACTGTGACGCCCAAGTTTTTAATTAGCATCATTAATGCTAATGACCTCGTCAACCGAATCAAACACGTTGACTTCGGTCAAACCTTGGTCAACCTGGGTCATCACCTCGAAAACCTAGTCAACAATCACTAGTGACCCTCTTAATCAAGTCCACACACCTTGTGGTCAAACCCTAGTCAACCCTTGGTCAAAACCCCGGTCAAAACCCCAATGTCTTTGAACTTCCTCCGGAACTTTTGCCGCGTTCTCCAAATTTCACCTAAACACTTCAAAATCCCCCAATATAAAAGTTGTCCAATTTCTCGAGAGACACAACTTTGCTTTTGGGTGGCATTTCCAATTTTGAGTGGAAAAGGGTGAAAAACTTGGTCAACTGCAGCTTTTACTATTCACCAACGCCATGAAAAACAGGAAACTTTGCCTGCAGTTCATGCTCAAACCGTTGATCAAAGCACCTGTCGGCCTTTGTGAAAGTTGTAGAGAGGTCACTGATCTACAACTTTGCTAATTACACTTTAGTACACTTCAGTTTGGATTTTTGGAGAAAGAGGCAGTCGAACAGGACTAGTTGGAACATCTTGGGCGACGTCGGCGCCTGCGTTCCGCTCCAGCGCTCCGCCAAGCGCCCGGCGTGGCGTCCCTCCACCTCGGCGTCCGGGCCCTCCCGCCCGGCCGCGCCCGGCCGCGCAGCCACGCCTCCCGAGGCCGCCGAGAGCCTGGAGCTCGCGCCGCGTGATGTCCCCCGCCGCGCCGGACCCCCACCCATGTCGTCGGCCGCTGGCGTCACCGCCCGCTGTCCGTCCCCTCACCTCTAGTTGCTTCAAAACGCCAGGGAACGTCGCCTATAAAAGGGCCACCGGCCGGTTCCTCGCGCGCGCCCGCCTGTTCCTCCTCCCTGAGCTCGCCGCCGCCCCGCCATTGGAGCGCCGCCGAGCTCCATCTTTCGCTTGCAACAACGGCCGCCCAACCGCTCGAAACCCTCCTCTAGGACCCATAGAAGCTCACACCGCCGCGCATTGCTCAACCCCGCCTCGATTTTCGCCGGAGTCCGGTCGCGGCCGCGCCGCGCCGTCGAGACCCTGCCGGCCACCTCCTGACCCGTGCCCGAGCCGGAATGAAGCCCTGGGTGGTCAGGGACCCTTTTCCCGACCTTCCCGACTCGGCGCCATGAAGCTCGGATTCGCCAACCGCGGCCCGGGTAGGGACCCAATTGCGAGCCAACCTTTCTTACCAGGGGCCTGAGTGCGAAGCAAGGACTTATCTGTAAGGAAAGCAAAGTTTCCAGGGACCTCCTTGTAACTTGATTCTTAAATAGTGTATGTGTTTTGCTGAATCTTGTAAAGTGCCTAGAAAATTGTAGAAAATCAGAAAAATGCAAACTAAATTTTGTTGGATTCCTGGTGAAGAACCCTACAACTTTTGTAAAGTAGGAACATACTTTTTCTTGATAGTTTTTGCATGAAAAATAGAAAATTGATAATCCTAGATCTATTGTATCTCAAAATCCACAAGTTCTCTGTATCTGAAATTTGGATATGTTGTGTGTTATGTCATGCCTAGTTCCTATACCAAAAATTGCACAAAGTTACTGAGTCAATCTTTTATTATGATTTATTTTGTATTTATGCTGAATCTGTCTAAATGATTTTTGTAGCTAAAAATAAATATATTTTTGTGCTCAACTTCTGGATATCACCTTTTTATGCATAAGCCCACCTCTGGTGAATTAACATGATTTTGTTTTTACCAGAAATATTTATTCTTGAAATATGCCTAATTTTCTTTGTAAATGCATAACTCAAGATCTTTAGTAGCTCTAGGTGTATATGTTGCATGCCTAGCTTAGTTTTGGACCAGAGCCCATGTGTGAGAAAGTTGGAATCATTTTGATGCTTATTTATTTTTATATGCATTTATCATGTTTTGGTAGCTAGCTTTTGTTGTTTTCGGCATATTTAATTTCATAGCTCTCCTAAGTGTGCATGTGTGTGCAGTGGCTTTGTATAGGTTTGTAGTGCTTCATAACACACCTCACTGAATTTTATTAATTTATTTTATGAATAAAGGCAATAGAGGCCATTAAAGCTTAATATTAAATTAAATGAGAAAATCATCAACTACACATCTAAAGACCCTATGTGTGTGATGTAAATCATTATAAAAGGCTTAAGACCAACCCCTTGCTATTTGTGAAATCTAAATTAATTTATTTAAATAAATGTGTACACAGTCACTATTAAAAGATTAAATACTAAAGAACCGCATATTATTCCTTTTTGGAAGAGTATGCTGAATGTATTCTTATCTAGGTGAATGTGGTCAACCAAGCACCCCATGATTGTCATTGTTGATTGTAATTAATTAAATTAAAAGCCATCAATTAAATCGTGCATTTGCATCCTCGTATAGATCTTCCGACGGTAGCTGTAAGCTCGTGCCGGAAGGAGGAGACGAAGGTGCTGACGAAGAGCTGCAGTACGTGGACGTAGCTCAAGACCTGGACAAAGTCCAGAAGGGCCCAAGGCCAACCTTGCCAGCGAAGGCAAGCCCCGGATCATTAACCCTCTCTTTTTTTAAAATCATGCAATTACATTTGCTATGTTTGTGCATTTACATTTGAGGAGTTGAATTGAAACCCTAGATGCATGATCCCTAGGTACCTATGCTCTTTTACTAGTATGCTAGGTCGATAGCTGCTATGCTATCGGACCCGGTAGAAGTCGAGTGATGTTCGTCACTTGCGAGAATAGGCTCTTATGTTGGAATCATAAGATCTTTATAAATGGATTGCTCGTGTGGTAAGAGCATGGGATTTGGGCTTCGGTCCAATGGCTTTCATGGGCTAAGCTTTTGAACGTACTAAGCACTTACCGGGAATGGGACCGGTAAACCTAGTACCTGATGGACACGGCAAGGGAACTTTTCCTACTACCCTAGGACACTGATGTGTCCCCTACCTGCAACGTGAGGGTACACAGTAGTCCGGGCGGTCCGTGGACGTTCTAGTAAGCCTTGTACCGAGGATTGTAGGTCTGATCCCGACCCGGAGAAAGATGGGAACCGTCTGGTCGGTGTATACCCCGTTTCGTTTTTGTTTGGACTTTCTTGGGGTACGCATTCTTCCGTGTGTTTAGGTTTACCTTGCAAGGTTATAAATCAATCAATTGTCGGCCTCTCACCGTTATCCGAGACTGCTTAATCAACTGGCCATGATATCCCTTAATGATGGAACTTGTGAATATTACTACTTGGATTAATTGTATTGCACAATTCTTGATTGATTTAGTTGGCTCACTTAGAATTGATAATTAACTAGAATTTGAGCTAAAATATTGAAAGTAAGGACCTACTCTTTGTTACTTTTTCAGCAAAAGAACTCCACCGGCCAAAAAGCCTCTCATGTCTAGAGTTTGGTGATGTAGTTATCACCCGTCGGTTAAGTCTTGCTGAGTATTAGTATACTCAGCCTTGCTTTAAAAATGTTGTTGCAGGTGTTGTTTGGCCAGGCGAGATTCCACCCGGCTGGGAGCTGGAATGGGTGGATGATGACGAGTGATGGCATCACGGACGGCCTCCTGTGATGTTTATCGTCGCGCTAGTTTATTTTATTCCGCTATTTTCAAACTCTGAACCTTTACTTATCATGTCATGAACAATGGTTTGTAATAATTAACCCTTCGGGTACAATTGAGATTTAATTTGTGTTTGTACTCTAGACTCGCCTTCGTGTGAGTTTTAATGCATATGTTCGATCCTCTGTGTGAATTCCAAGTGATTTACCGGGCGTTAACCCGGCAACTAACGACAGGATGGTACTTTACCGCTTGTGGATTGGTTTAGGTGATAGTACGGTATTTTCCTGGGCGGGTTGTCACACGTACGGTTGCTTCACATATAGTCCCTTATGCCGTATCTTAGATACATACGCAACTACGCCTATGATATCTAAAAACAGCACATACACATTGCATTACAATATATGCATAACATATTTGTTTGATCAAAACACAACCACACATTCATTAGGGAGTTACCTGTAAAATTATTGTTTGGTTGACAGTAGACATCCTCGAATTCCATAAAAGTAAGAGGACAGTCAGGAAACCAGACGACTTGGGTTGACTTGAGTGTCTGGTTTCAGCTGGACAAAGTACTCATTGCCAAGACGAAATATATTGCGCATGACATTCTCGTATGTCGGTGCAAAGCACACTCCCCTAAAGTCATATGTTGCTCCTTCTGCGAGCACATTGTTGAACAGCATGTGATGATCGCCCCACGCAACTGCCTCCATCTTTGTACCTTGACAAAAACAATTAAGTCAAACCACAGTAGACCTGCCTAAAAAAACGCATTATTCTATGGAGCTGGAAGTAAAAAAATGACGACCTCCTCATCAACCAAGACGACACGCAGATAGACATTTTCTCTGAAACTGCATATATTGCCTTTCCAAAAAACAAAAGAGGTCACATCCCACCTAGAGTGAATGTGCTCGTTGTCTACCTGATGGAACTCAACCCACCTACAGTTCCGAGATTGTATAGATACAAAACATATATCAATGTACAATCAAATACCAGCAGTTTGCGAGTCCAAGTTTGACGTACATGTCTGGCGTCAGTGCAGTCAGGGACGGCAGACACCCTCTTCCTCGTAAGCGACTGGACCGAGAAACTCATAATATACACAGCTGCCATTGAAAAACAACGTAGTTAGATGGATTATTTACCGACTGTCTGGCAGATGTATAGAGGCGGCAGGAGGTCATCGCAGGGGAGGCTTGTTGGTGGAGAGGGGCTGTACCTCTTCGTTTTCAATCCTCCAGCGACCTGGAATTAAGACCGGCGGCGGCAGCAGAAATCCTTTGAGGGGCGGCAGCGTGATTGGCCCTCCCTTTAAGGGCCCCTTTGGGAGCCTAAAATCCCGCAGGGTTGCCCCCATTTTCCCTGGGTTGAGATCCCACGTCTATTTTGTACCCGGGCCAAATCTATCCTGCCATTTGGGAGCTCACGACTCAGGGCGTCTCAACCCTAGCCACTCGTTTTCCCCGTGGCTCTCTCTCCCCACCTCGCGACTCCTGGCGCCGCCGCCCGTCCTTCCCCTTTCCTCGCGAGTCGACGCTCCACCACTCCTCCCCATCCGCTCCACCACATCGCCGCCGCCCCACCACACTCCCTCTCCGTCCGCTTCTCCACCTTGCCGCCGCTCCTCGTCGTCATCCAGGAGGTGCGTCGCGCCACCTCCCTCGTCATCCAGGCGGTGCGCGGTGCCACCTCCCCGTCCGCTCCACCACGCCCCCTCGTTGTCCGCTCCACCACGTCATCGCCCCTCCTCATCGTCCAGCCGCTTCCTCTCCTCCGCGTCCTCGTCTTCGTCCCCGACCAGCCGCCGTGCCGCCCGACGTCGCGCCACGCCGCCAGATCTTCTCCTCTTCGCGACGTACAACTCGATCTACAGCGCCCTCTTCCTCCCCGGCACCATCTTGGCCAGCGACCAAGCGTCGTCGTCCTTCTCGGGCGATCTTTGGTGAGTTTCCCCCCTTCCCCCTCTCCTCCTCTTTCCTGATTCGATCTTGATGTATGAGCTCCAAGATCCAGGTACTCCTTGGTAGGAATGCCTCTAGCAGATGCGTGGTAAAATGTTGTAGAGCCATTGTGTCACCACTAATCAGTGGTCTTTGTCTTTTGATTTGTTTAAGTGATTATATGGGTGTAAGGCAATGGTTTGTTGGCGTTTTGATCATATTGATGGTAGAGGTAATATCAAATTGGTGTGTAGCAAGTTGTCTCTTGGCATGGCATGGTGATGGCTGTAGTATGCAAGTATTTCAAGTTGATTCCAAAGAATTGCACTATGCAATAAAACTATGATTTCACGCACTATGCTATTTGCAAACTTAGCCTCCAAACTATACTGCAGTCATTGTCCAACTAAACTGTGTTAGTGCTAACTGATTAAATAATTTTGGTGGCTTCCTCATTGTCCAACTAAACTGTGTGCTACACTAGTAAGCAGAGAGTGTAGAGTCATTTAGCTACACTAGTAAACTGCAATGGCATAATAATCATGCTTAACCTTTAGCCATGTTGCTTCAAGTAGATACTAACATATATAAAACATAAAATTTTGTCCCTTGGTGGTGTCACTAATTTTTTTTGCCGCTGCCGTTTCCGGTCCTCCCCACGAACGTCTCGATCTACACTGTCACCACCTCGGCCGGCGACCAAGCTCCGCCGCCCCTCCAAGTCCCTATCCCGGTGCTGTTATCCTCCGCCCCTCGCCCCCACTCAGAGCGCGCCTCCATCTCGATCTACAACATGTGAGTTTTCCCCTCCCCTATTGTGATAGCCTGCTGATTCATTCTATGCTACTGGCTGATTCTTGTTACTATGTATAGCTGCGGCTATTATGGATTCTTGATTTCAATTTCTCTATACACGGCTGCTATACATTTAGATCTAGAGTCTGTACATTGTACTAGACATGCACATATTATTATCCCATAGTTGACTCTTTGTTTTGATTTCTACTCTGTTTCGAGTTGGTTTGGATGCTATCAGTGCTAAGCTATCAGTGTTGTTATCAGTGCTAAGTTTTGATTAGAGTTTTAATCATCACACCTATCTGGACTATAGAAAAGAAAAAGGGAATGCATTCTTGTTTCAATTATTATTTCAGTAGGTTACAACATCATTGCCTGATGACTGGTAGCAGTCTCAGAGTACTGCCACAAGTAATTTCAGAGTATGCATTTTGGTTGTTTGTTTGGATCAGTTCCTTTTTTTTAGCACATTGCTGATAACCTATTCTTTGTTAGCACTTAGCAATAGTTTCTCCTGGTGACACTGATTCTACAAGGCCACTAAATTGAGTATTTCGGCCGCATTCATTGTATTGTATTTTTGTTACAAGGCCACATAATTGAGTATTTTGAATCTTTGGTATTGTTTGCTTTTACATGAGAAGCATTGATTGGCAATATATCATTTAATTCCTCAAATCATTCAACTTGTTTAGTTCTATGCAAATAGCAAAATGGACCAAGCCTACTACACAAAAAATCTAGAATATCATTATATTTGCTTCGAGTGCTTCGGGTGTACTGAATTCGTAACTGATGGGTTTGTTGTTTCGTTTGGTCGGCAGAAGTGTCGCCACCGAGCTCGACTCGCTCTCCCTCGAAGGGGCCTCTCAACGGCGGCGGTCCCATTAAGCCAAGGTCTATTATTCCGCTCCTCCCCCGGTCCCATTGCTGGCTGTCACATTAGTTATCAGTCCAATGAATCCTAAAAACCTGAATGGACTTGCTCGTTTCAGTTTGATCTGAATATTTGAGTAGTCTCTGCTTGCTAGGCACTTCATTTTTTGTTTGGTATCTCTGCGCGTGGTAATATGGTATTAGCAGTAGCAGTAGCTGGCAAGCTCAGATATGCTGCTGCTGCTGGTTGCAAACTCCCGTAGCGCCTACTTCATGCGATGAGCAAGGTGAAGTACCAAAGGAACCTCACCAAAGGACAATGGTCGGTAGCAACACCGCGTGTTTTTCCTAGTTGCTTCTATTCCTAGTACAGTACATAATGAAAGTGCATCGAGACTAATTTTCTCTCTTCCTTTTTGACTAATTTTTCTGTTTCATAAACAAGCTTAGCACCAGAAGCTGAGCTAGGTGTTTTCTGTTAAAAAAGCTAACAATGCACTATAGCTAGGAAAGCATGTTATTTTGTACCAGATGATGCCTCTAATTTATTTGTTCCTTTTTGTGATGCAGCTTTCCACCCCCAGGTGAGCAAGAGTCCTAATTTGCGAGCTAAGAAAAGTACTTGTGAGGAAGGTCTAGATTTTAGAGCTGAAATGAGCTTCTATTTCCTGAGTGCAAAGTACTATCATAAATTAAACTTGTCTAGGATATGTGATGGTTTACATTTCTGGCATAAATCGAATGTTGTATGCTTGTCTTATTTTCTAGGATATGTGATGGTTTACATAACCTTTTTTGTCAACTGCATGAGCCGGATGTAATATGCCTTATGCATGTTGAATTAAGGCAGGTGGATGTACTTGTTTTGTGACTTTTGATGATGCACTCAACTTATTTTGTATGATTTATTTTGGATTTGTTCATGATTTTTTGAGATGTCAGATTAGTATCTGCGACTAATGTTGCCATATGATATGCAAAATGCATTGTGGCTGTTATAGAAGAAAAATAGAAAAGTCTTGGTTCATATTTAAAAAAAAAAATGAAAGGAAAAGTCTGGGCTGCAACTCCCCCACCCACCCCCCTGGCGAACCTCGCCTCCCAAATAGCGGTTGGGTGGGCAAGCCGCGGGGGGAGCCCCAACCTTGGGAAACTGGCGGCCGGTGGAATTCCCCGCCAGGGGCTTCCTACCCTGGGTAGCTGCTCCTATGCAGCCAAAGGAGCCCTAAATGTGTCACTCTTTTATTTTCCAAGGGGTGCGAAATCCATTTTAGCGTCGGTCTGTTTTTCCCGTGACGCGAAAAAACATGTTTCGCTATTTCGGTAGACTTGCCTGGTGGCGCGGGCGAATTTTTTTCGGTATTGCGGAATTGCATGGCGGCGGCGTGCGCTCTCCCCTAGCTGGGATTTCCGATCATATGCACGACATGGGCCGGCTAGTGATGCCACGAGAATACCAGCCCATTTATGCCCACTGGGTCGTTAGTTAGGAGAGGAGCTCTTTTTATTAAAAAAGAGATGAGCCCAATCAAAACTGAAATCAGCCCACTCCTTGTCCAGGCGTACACAGCTACCGCCTCCTTGTTAATCTAGTAATATATCGCTGCTAGTTAATTTGCTATACGTGGAAGTGGAACTGCAAATGCAAATGTTTTTTCCTTTCTCTATCAGTTGATGGAAGTACATTAGATGCCCTATAAATTAAATGCTTGTGATTGAAATTGCAACTGAACTAATCACTTGCTACTGAAAAGATACTGCAACAGCAAATCCTGTGTGAATGGTGTATACGTAATTTAATTAGTTGTATACTTAAATTAAAGGTTTTCGCAAACCTTCGGCACGTAATAACTTGTGTTTCGGGCCTGAATGCACTGTTACGGGGTACCGAAGTTGCAAAAATGGTTTTGCAACAAAAGCATATGTTCTACTCCATTAGACTCAAAATGATGTTTCAGAGTGTTTTGGAGGATTTCGCAAACCTTCGGCATGTAAATAACTTGTGTTTCGGGCCTAATGCACTGTTTACGGGTAAATCAATAGTTTAGCAACAAAAGCATCCGTTCTACTCCATTAGACTCAAAATG
Organism: Cenchrus purpureus; assembly: GCA_022644695.1. Taxonomy (NCBI): domain Eukaryota; kingdom Viridiplantae; phylum Streptophyta; class Magnoliopsida; order Poales; family Poaceae; genus Cenchrus; species Cenchrus purpureus. The sequence continues at coordinate 52,922,439 of CP053465.1, forward strand.
ATGTTTGGGAGTGTTTTGGAGGATTTCGCAAACCTTCGGCATGTAAATAACTTGTCTTTCGGGCCTGAATGCACTGTTACGGGGTACCAAAGTTGCAAAAATGGTTTTGCAACAAAAGCATCTGTTCTACTCCACTAGACTCAAAATGATGTTTGCGAGTGTTTTGGAGGATTTCGCAAACCATCGGCATGTAAATAACTTGTGTTTCGGGCCTAATGCATCAAGTTAAATGGTTTTGCAACAAAAGCATATGTTCTACTCCATTAGACTCAAAATGATGCTTGGGAGTGTTTTGGAGCATTTCGGAAACCTTCGGCATGTAAATAACTTGTGTTTCGGGCCTGAATGCACAGTTACGGGGTACCGAAGTTGCAAAAATGGTTTTGCAACAAAAGCATATGTTCTACTCCATTAGACTCAAAATGATGTTTGGGAGTGTTTTGGAGGATTTCGCAAACCTTCGGCATGTAAATAACTTGTGTTTCGGGCCTAATGCATCTTTACATGGTTTTGCAACAAAGGCATCCGTTCTACTCCATTAGACTCAAAATGATGTTTGGGAGTGTTTTGGAGGATTTCACAAACCTTCGACATGTAAATAACTTGTGTTTCGGGCTTGAATGCACTGTTATGGGAACCGAAGTTGCAAAAATGGTTTTGCAACAAAAGCATCTGTTCTACTCCATTAGACTCAAAATGATGTTTGGGAGTGTTTTGGAGCATTTCGCTAACCTTCGGCATGTAAATAACTTATTTGGGCCTAATGCCTTTATTACAAATGGTTTTGCAACAAAGGCATCCGTTACTCCATTAGACTCAAAATGATGTTTGGGAGTGTTTTGGAGGATTTCGCAAACCTTCGGCATGTAAATAACTTGTGTTTCGGGCTTGAATGCACTGTTACGGGGTACCGAAGTTGCAAAAATGGTTTTGCAACAAAAGCATATGTTCTACTCCATTAGACTTAAAATGATGTTTAGGAGTGTTTTGGAGGATTTCGGAACCTTCTGATGTAAATAACTTGTGTTTCGGGCTAATGCCTTATTTGGTCAAGTTGCAAAAATGGTTTTGCAACAAAGGCATCCGTTCTACTCCATTAGACTCAAAATGATGTTTGCGAGTGTTTTGGAGGATTTCGCAAACCTTCGGCATGTAAATAACTTGTGTTTCGGGCTTGAATGCACTGTTACGGGGTACCGAAGTTACAAAAATGGTTTTGCAACAAAAGCATCTGTTCTACTCCATTAGACTCAAAATGATGTTTGGGAGTGTTTTGGAGAATTTCGCTAACCTTCGGCATGTAAATAACTTGTGTTTCGGGCCTAATGCACTGTTACGGGGTACCGAAGTTGCAAAAATGGTTTTGCAACAAAAGCATATGTTCTACTCCATTAGACTCAAGATGATGCTTGGGAGTGTTTTGGAGCATTTCCGAAACCTTCGGCATGTAAATAACTTGTGTTTCGGGCCTGAATGCACAGTTACAAGTTGCAAAAATGGTTTTGCAACAAAAGCATATGTTCTACTCCATTAGACTGAAAATGATGCTTGGGAGTGTTTTGGAGCATTTCGCAAACCTTCGACATGTAAATAACTTGTGTTTCGGGCCAAATGCACAATTACAATGGTTTTGCAACAAAAGCATCTGTTCTACTCCATTAGACTCAAAATGATGTTTGGAGTGTTTTGGAGGATTTTGCAAACCTTCGGCATGTAAATAACTTGTGTTTCGTGCCTAATGCACTGTTACGGGGTACCGAAGTTGCAAAAATGATTTTGCAACAAAAGCATCCGTTCTACTCCATTAGACTCAAAATGATGTTTGGGAGTGTTTTGGAGGATTTGAAACCTACGGCATGTAAATAACTTGTGTTTCGCCTGAATGCACACGATTCTCGAAGTTGCAAAAATGGTTTTGCAACAAAAGCATATGTTCTACTCCATTAGACTCAAAATGATGCTTGGGAGTGTTTTGGAGCATTTCGCAAACCTTCGGCATGTAAATAACTTGTGTTTCAGGGCTGAATGCACAGTTACGGGGTACCGAAGTTGCAAAAATGGTTTTGCAACAAAAGCATATGTTCTACTCCATTAGACTCAAAATGATGTTTCGGAGTGTTTTGGAGGATTTCGCAAACCTTCGGCATGTAAATAACTTGTGTTTCGGGCCCACGTAATGCAAGTTAAAATGGTTTTGCAACAAAAGCATCCGTTCTACTCCATTGGACTCAAAATGATGTTTGGTAGTGTTTTGGAGGATTTTGCAAACCTTCGGCATGTAAATAACTCGTGTTTCGGGTCTAATGCACTGATTACGAAATGCAACGTTGTAAAATGGTTTTGCAACAAAACCATTTGTTCTACTCCATTAGACCCAAAATGATGTTTGGGAGTGTTTTGGAGCATTTCGCTAACCTTCGGCATATAAATAACTTGTGTTTGAACTGAATACCACGAAATGGTTTTGCAACAAAAGCATCCGTTCTACTCCATTAGACTCAAAATGATGTTTGGGAGTGTTTTGGAGCATTTCGCTAACTTTCAGCACGTAATAACTTGTGTTTCGGGCCTGAATGCACAGTTACGGTGTACCGAAGTTGCAAAAATGGTTTTGCAACAAAAGCATCCGTTCTACTCCATTAGACTCAAAATGATGTTTGGGAGTGTTTTGGAGGATTTCGCAAACCATCGGCATGTAAATAACTTGTGTTTCGGGCCTGAATGCACTGTTACGGGGTACCGAAGTTGCAAAAATAGTTTTGCAACAAAAGCATCCGTTCTACTCCATTAGACTCAAAATGATGTTTGGGAGTGTTTTGGAGGATTCCGCAAACCTTCGGCATGTAAATAACTTGTCTTTCGGGCCTGAATGCACTGTTACGGGGTACCAAAGTTGCAAAAATGGTTTTGCAACAAAAGCATCTGTTCTACTCCATTAGACTCAAAATGATGTTTGCGAGTGTTTTGGAGGATTTCGCAAACCATCGGCATGTAAATAACTTGTGTTTCGGGCCTAATGCACTGTTACGGGGTACCGAAGTTGCAAAAATGGTTTTGCAACAAAAGCATGTTCTACATTAGACTCAAAATGATGCTTGGGAGTGTTTTGGAGCATTACGGAAACCTTCGGCATGTAAATAACTTGTGTTTCGGCTGAATACACAGTTGAAAAAGTTGCAAAATGGTTTTGCAACAAAGCATCTGCTACTCCATTAGACTCAAAATGATGTTTGGAGTGTTTTGGAGGATTTTGCAAACCTTGGCATGTAAATAACTTGTGTTTGGTCTGAATGCCTTTATTACGAGTGCAAAGTTACAAAAAATGGTTTTGCAACAAAACCATCCGTTCTACTCATTAGACTCAAAATGATGTTTGGGAGTGTTTGGAGGATTCTGAAACCTTGACATTGTAAATAACTTGTGTTTCGGGCCTAATGCGCATTACGAAATCAAGTTGCAAAAATGGTTTTGCAACAAAAGCATCCGTTCTACTCCATTAGACTCAAAATGATGTTTGGGAGTGTTTTGGAGGATTTCGGAAACCTTCGGCATGTAAATAACTTGTGTTTCGCCTGAATGCACTTTAAAATGGTTTTGCAACAAAAGCATATGTTCTACTCCATTAGACTTAAAATGATGTTTAGGAGTGTTTTGGAGGATTTCGCAAACCTTCGGTATGTAAATAACTTGTGTTTCGGGCCTAATGCTAATCGATTACAAGTTGCAAAATGGTTTTGCAACAAAAACCATTACTCCATTAGACTCAAAATGATGTTTGGGAGTGTTTTGGAGGATTTCGCAAACCTTCGGCATGTAAATAACTTGTGTTTCGGGCTTGAATGCACTGTTACGGGGTACCGAAGTTGCAAAAATGGTTTTGCAACAAAAGCATCCGTTCTACTCCATTAGACTCAAAATGATGTTTGGGAGTGTTTTGGAGAATTTCGCAAACCTTCGGCACGTAAATAACTTGTGTTTCGTGCCTAATGCATCACATACGATGGAAAATCAAGTTGCAAAAATGGTTTTGCAACAAAAGGCATCCGCTCTACATTAGACTCAAAATGATGTTTGGGAGTGTTTTGGAGGATTTCGAAAACCTCGGCATGTAAATAACTTGTGTTTGGGCCCTGAATGCACGATTATTTGGAAATGGTTTTGCAACAAAAGCATATGTTCTACTCCATTAGACTCAAAATGATGTTTGGGAGTGTTTTGGAGCATTTCGCAAACCTTCGGCATGTAAATAACTTGTGTTTCGTGAATGCACAGTTATGAATGCAAAATGGTTTTGCAACAAAAGCATATGTTCTACTCCATTAGACTCAAAATGATGTTTGGGAGTGTTTTGGAGGATTTCGCAAACCTTCGGCATGTAAATAACTTGTGTTTCGGGCCTGAATGCACTTTATGGAAAAGTTGCAAAAATGGTTTTGCAACAAAAGCATCCGTTCTACTCCATTGGACTCAAAATGATGTTTGGTAGTGTTTTGGAGGATTTTGCAAACCTTGACATGTAAATAACTTATGTTTGGGTCTAATGCCTTTATGGTTGTTGTAAAAATGGTTTTGCAACAAAACCATTTGTTCTACTCCATTAGACCCAAAATGATGTTTGGGAGTGTTTTGGAGCATTTCGCTAACCTTCGGCATATAAATAACTTGTGTTTCGGGCAAATAATGGTTTTGCAACAAAAGCATCCGTTCTACTCCATTAGACTCAAAATGATGTTTGGAGTGTTTTGGAGCATTTCGCTAACCTTTGGCATATAAATAACTTGTGTTTCGGGCCTGAATGCACAGTTACGGGGTACCGAAGTTGCAAAAATGGTTTTGCAACAAAAGCATCTGTTCTACTCCATTAGACTCAAAATGATGTTTGGGAGTGTTTTGGAGCATTTCGCAAACCTTCGACATGTAAATAACTTGTGTTTCGGGGAATGCATCACATTTGGAAAATGTTGCAAAATAGTTTTGCAACAAAAGCATCCGTTCTACTCGATTAGACTCAAAATGATGTTTGTGAGTGTTTTGGAGGATTTCGCAAACCTTCGGCATGTAAATAACTTGTGTTTCGGGCCTAATGCATCGTTATTTGGAAAATCAAGTTGCAAAAATGGTTTTGCAACAAAAGCATCCGTTCTACTCAATTAGACTCAAAATGATGTTTGGGAGTGTTTTGGAGCATTTCGCTAACCTTCGGCATGTAAATAACTTGTGTTTCGCCTAATTGCAATATGGTTTTGCAACAAAAGCATCCGTTCTACTCCATTAGACTCAAAATGATGTTTGGGAGTGTTTTGGAGGATTTTGCAAACCTTCGGCATGTAAATAACTTGTGTTTCGGTCTAATGCACTGTTACGGGGTACCGAAGTTGCAAAAATGGTTTTGCAACAAAACCATCTGTTCTACTCCATTAGACCCAAAATGATGTTTGGGAGTGTTTTGGAGCATTTCGCTAACCTTCGGCAGATAAATAACTTGTGTTTGGGCTGAATGCCGTTCTGAATCAAGTTGCAAAAATGGTTTTGCAACAAAAGCATCCGTTCTACTCCATTAGACTCAAAATGATGTTTGGGAGTGTTTTGGAGCATTTCGCTAACATGTAAATAACTCGTGTTTGAATAATGCCTATTCGGTAATCAAGTTGCAAAAATGGTTTTGCAACAAAAGCATCCGTTCTACTCCATTAGACTCAAAATGATGTTTGGGAGTGTTTTGGAGGAATCACAAACCATCGGCATGTAAATAACTTGTGTTTCGGGCCAATGCATGACATGGAAGTTGCAAAAATGGTTTTGCAACAAAAGCAGCCGTTCTACTCGATTAGACTCAAAATGATGTTTGTGGGTGTTTTGGAGGATTTCGCAAACCTTCGGCATGTAAATAACTTGTGTTTCGGGCCTGAATGCACAAATTGGAAAATCAAGTTGCAAAAATAGTTTTGCAACAAAAGCATGTGTTCTACTCCATTAGACTCAAAATGATGTTTGGGAGTGTTTTGGAGGATTTCGCAAACCTTCGGCATGTAAATAACTTGTGTTTTAGGGCCTGAATGCTGATTCTGAAGTGCAAAGTTGCAAAAATGGTTTTGCAACAAAAGCATATGTTCTACTCCATTAGACTCAAAATGATGTTTGGGAGTGTTTTGGAGGATTTCGCAAACCTTCGCATGTAAATAACTTGTGTTTCGGGTCTAATGCACTATTACGGGGTACCGAAGTTGCAAAAATGGTTTTGCAACAAAAGCATATGTTCTACTCCATTAGACTCAAAATCATGTTTGGGAGTGTTTTGGAGCATTTAAACCTTGACATGTAAATAACTTGTGTTTCGGGCCCGAATGCACAGATTCGAATGCAAAGTTGCAAAATGGTTTTGCAACAAAAGCATATGTTCTACTCCATTAGACTCAAAATGATGCTTGGGAGTGTTTTGGAGCATTTTGCAAACCTTCGGCATGTAAATAACTTGTGTTTGGGCCTAATGCCTTTATGCAAAGTTGCAAAAATGGTTTTGCAACAAAAGCATATGTTCTACTCCATTAGACTCAAAATGATGTTTGGGAGTGTTTTGGAGGATTTCGCAAACCTTCGGCATGTAAATAACTTGTGTTTCGGGCTAATGCCTTTATTCTGAGTGCAAAGTTGCAAAAATGGTTTTGCAACAAAAGCATCGTTCTACTCCATTAGACTCAAAATGATGTTTGGGAGTGTTTTGGAGGATTTTAAACCTTGCATGTAAATAACTTGTGTTTGGGCCGAATGCCTGCGATTACGAGTGCAAAGTTGCAAAAATGGTTTTGCAACAAAAGCATATGTTCTACTCCATTAGACTCAAAATGATGTTTGGGAGTGTTTTGGAGCATTTTGCAAACCTTGGCATGTAAATAACTTGTGTTTGGGGCTGAATGCCATTACGAGAATGCAAGTTGCAAAAATGGTTTTACAACAAAAGCATATGTTCTACTCCATTAGACTCAAAATGATGTTTGAGTGTTTTGGAGGATTTCGAACCTTGACATGTAAATAACTTGTGTTTCGGGCCTAATGTACACGATTCGGAAAGTTGCAAAAATGGTTTTGCAACAAAAGCATCCGTTCTACTCCATTGGACTCAAAATGATGTTTGGTAGTGTTTTGGAGGATTTTGCAAACCTTCGGCATGTAAATAACTCGTGTTTCGGGTCTAATGCACTGTTACAGGGTACCAAGTTGTAAAAATGGTTTTGCAACAAAACCATCTGTTCTACTCCATTAGACCCAAAATGATGTTTGGGAGTGTTTTGGAGCATTTCGCTAACCTTCATGTAAATAACTTGTGTTTCGCCTAATGCACACTATTGGAAAATCAAGTTGCAAAAATGGTTTTGCAACAAAAGCATCCGTTCTACTCCATTAGACTCAAAATGATGTTTGGGAGTGTTTTGGAGGATTTTAAAACCATCGGCAATGTAAATAACTTGTGTTTTGGCCCGAATGCACTGTTATTTAGGAAAAGTTGCAAAATAGTTTTGCAACAAAAGCATCCGTTCTACTCGATTAGACTCAAAATGAAGTTTGTGAGTGTTTTGGAGGATTTCGCAAACCTTCTGACATGTAAATAACTTGTGTTTCGGGCCTAATGCCTTTATTACGAATGCAAGTTGCAAAAATGGTTTTGCAACAAAAGCATAGGTTCTACTCCATTAGACTCAAAATAATGTTTGGGAGTGTTTTGGAGCATTTCGCTAAACCTTCGGCATGTAAATAACTTGTGTTTCGGGACCTAGTGAATACCTTTATTCTGAAATGGTTTTGCAACAAAAGCATCCGTTCTACTCCATTAGACTCAAAATGATGTTTGGGAGTGTTTTGGAGGATTTCGCAAACCTTCGACATGTAAATAACTTGTGTTTGGGTCTAATGCTGCTGTTACTGGAAGTGCAAAGTTGTAAAATGGTTTTGCAACAAAACCATTTGTTCTACTCCATTAGACCCAAAATGATGTTTGGGAGTGTTTTGGAGCATTTCGCTAACCTTCGGCATATAAATAACTTGTGTTTGGGCCTAATACACGATTCTGGTCAAGTTGCAAAAATGGTTTTGCAACAAAAGCATCCGTTCTACTCCATTAGACTCAAAATGATGTTTGGGAGTGTTTTGGAGCATTTCGCTAACTTTCAGCACGTAATAACTTGTGTTTCGCCTGAATGTACCGATTCTGAAGTAAAGTTGCAAAAATGGTTTTGCAACAAAAGCATCCGTTCTACTCCATTGGACTCAAAATGATGTTTGGGAGTGTTTTGGAGGAATCACAAACCATCGGCATGTAAATAACTTGTGTTTCGGGCCTGAATGCACTGTTACGGGGTACCGAAGTTGCAAAAATGGTTTTGCAACAAAAGCATCCGTTCTACTCGATTAGACTCAAAATGATGTTTGTGAGTGTTTTGGAGGATTTCGCAAACCTTCGGCATGTAAATAACTTGTGTTTCGGGCCTAATGCACTGTTACGGGGTACCGAAGTTGCAAAAATGGTTTTGCAACAAAAGCATCCGTTCTACTCCATTAGACTCAAAATAATGTTTGGGAGTGTTTTGGAGGATTTCGCAAACCTTCGGCATGTAAATAACTTGTGTTTCGGACCTGAATGCAGTTACATGCACAAGTTGCAAAAATGGTTTTGCAACAAAAGCATCCGTTCTACTCCATTGGACTCAAAATGATGTTTGGTAGTGTTTTGGAGGATTTTGCAAACCTTCGTCATGTAAATAACTCGTGTTTCGGGTCTAATGCACTGTTACAGGGTACCGAAGTTGTAAAAATGGTTTTGCAACAAAACCATTTGTTCTACTCCATTAGACCCAAAATGATGTTTGGGAGTGTTTTGGAGCATTTCGCTAACCTTCGGCATATAAATAACTTGTGTTTCGCTGAATACGCTATTGGAATCAAGTTGCAAAAATGGTTTTGCAACAAAAGCATCCGTTCTACTCCATTAGACTCAAAATGATGTTTGGGAGTGTTTTGGAGCATTTCGCTAACTTTCAGCACGTAATAACTTGTGTTTCGAGTTTGAATGCAATACGATTCATTTAAGTTGCAAAATGGTTTTGCAACAAAAGCATCCGTTCTACTCCATTAGAGTCAAAATGATGTTTGGCAGTGTTTTGGAGGAATCACAAACCATCGGCATGTAAATAACTTGTGTTTCGGGCCTAATGCACTGTTACGGGGTACCGAAGTTGCAAAAATGGTTTTGCAACAAAAGCATCCGTTCTACTCCATTAGACTCAAAATGATGTTTGGGAGTGTTTTGGAGGATTTCGCAAACCTTCGGCATGTAAATAACTTGTGTTTCAGGCCTAATGCACAGTTACGGGGTACCGAAGTTGCAAAAATGGTTTTGCAACAAAACCATCTGTTCTACTCCATTAGACCCAAAATGATGTTTGGAGTGTTTTGCTTCGCATATAAATAACTTGTGTTTCGGGCCTGAATGCATTTGAAAATCAAGTTGCAAAAATGGTTTTGCAACAAAAGCATCCGTTCTACTCCATTAGACTCAAAATGATGTTTGGGAGTGTTTTGGAGGATTTCGCAAACCTTCGGCATGTAAATAACTTGTGTTTCGCCTAATAATGCATTTGAGTCAAAGTTGCAAAATAGTTTTGCAACAAAAGCATATGTTCTACTCCATTAGACTCAAAATGATGTTTGTGAGTGTTTTGAGGATTTCGCAAACCTTCGGCATGTAAATAACTTGTGTTTCGGGCCTAATGCAAAGTTATTGGAAAATCAAAGTTGCAAAATGGTTTTGCAACAAAAGCATTTGTTCTACTCCATTAGACTCAAAATGATGTTTGGGAGTGTTTTGGAGGATTTCGCAAACCTTCGGCATGTAAATAACTTGTGTTTCGACCTAATGCACTGTTACGGGGTACCGAAGTTGCAAAAATGGTTTTGCAACAAAAGCATCCGTTCTACTCCATTGGACTCAAAATGATGTTTGGTAGTGTTTTGGAGGATTTTGCAAACCTTCGTCATGTAAATAACTCGTGTTTCGGGTCTAATGCACTGTTACGGGGTACCGAAGTTGTAAAAATGGTTTTGCAACAAAACCATTTGTTCTACTCCATTAGACCCAAAATGATGTTTGGGAGTGTTTTGGAGCATTTCGCTAAACCTTCGGCATGTAAATAACTTGTGTTTGAGAATGCACATTATTTGGAAAATCAAGTTGCAAAATGGTTTTGCAACAAAAGCATCCGTTCTACTCCATTAGACTCAAAATGATGTTTGGGAGTGTTTTGGAGCATTTCGCTAACTTTTAGCACGTAATAACCTGTGTTTCGGCCGAATGTGCACATGGTAAAGTTGCAAAAATGGTTTTGCAACAAAAGCATCCGTTCTACTCCATTAGAGTCAAAATGATGTTTGGCAGTGTTTTGGAGGAATCACAAACCATCGGCATGTAAATAACTTGTGTTTCGGGCCTGAATACACAGTTATGGGATACCGAAGTTGCAAAAATGGTTTTGCAACAAAAGCATCCGTTCTACTCCATTAGACTCAAAATGATGTTTGTGAGTGTTTTGGTGGATTTTGCAAACCTTCGGCATGTAAATAACTTGTGTTTCGGGTCTAATGCCTTTATTTGGAAATGCAAGTTGCAAAAATGGTTTTGCAACAAAAGCATCCGTTCTACTCCATTAGACTCAAAATGATGTTTGGGAGTGTTTTGGAGGATTTCGGAAACCTTCGGCATGTAAATAACTTGTGTTTCTGCCGAATGCACACATTAAAGAAGTTGCAAAAATGGTTTTGCAACAAAAGCATCCGTTCTACTCCATTGGACTCAAAATGATGTTTGTGAGTGTTTTGGTGGATTTTGCAAACCTTCGGCATGTAAATAACTAATGTAATCGTTACGGTACGAAGTTGTAAAATGGTTTTGCAACAAAACCATTTGTTCTACTCCATTAGACCCAAAATGATGTTTGAAGTGTTTTGAGCATTTCGCTAACCTTCGTGATATAATAACTTGTGTTTCGGCCTAATGCAATACAAATATTTGGAAAATCAAGGTTGCAAAATGGTTTTGCAACAAAAGCATCTACCCATTAGACTCAAAATGATGTTTGGGAGTGTTTTGAGATTTCGCTAACTTTCTAAGAGACGTAAATAACTTGTGTTTCGGCCCGAATGCACACGTTATTGAAAATGTTGCAAAATGGTTTTGCAACAAAAGCATCCGCTCTACTCCATTAGACTCAAAATGATGTTTGGTAGTGTTTTGAGGATTTCGAAACCATCAAGATGTAAATAACTTGTGTTTCGGGCCCTAATGCAATCGTTATTTGGAAAATCAAGTTGCAAAATAGTTTTGCAACAAAAGCATCCGCTCTACTCGATTAGACTCAAAATGATGTTTGTGAGTGTTTTGAGGATTTCGAACCTTCTGCATGTAAATAACTTGTGTTTCGGCCTAATGCAATCGTTATTGGAAAATCAAGTTGCAAAAATGGTTTTGCAACAAAAGCATCCGTTTCTACTCCATTAGACTCAAAAATAATGTTTGTGAGTGTTTTGAGGATTTCGAAACCTTCTGAAGATGTAAATAACTTGTGTTTCGGCCTAATGCAATCGTTATGGAAAATCAAGTTGCAAAATGGTTTTGTAACAAAAGCATCCGTTTCTACTCCATTGGACTCAAATGATGTTTGGTAGTGTTTTGAGGATTTCGAAACCTTCTGATGTAAGTAACTCGTGTTTCGGGTCTAATGCACTGTTACGGGGTACCGACGTTGTAAAAATGGTTTTGCAACAAAACCATTTGTTCTACTCCATTAGACCCAAAATGATGTTTGGAAGTGTTTTGGAGCATTTCGCTAACCTTCGGCATATAAATAACTTGTGTTTCGGGCCGTAATACGCTATTGGAATCAAGTTGCAAAATGGTTTTGCAACAAAAGCATCCGCTCTACTCCATTAGACTCAAATGATGTTTGGGAGTGTTTTGAGAATATTCGCTAACTTTCGGCACGTAATAACTTGTGTTTCGGCCCTGAATGCACAGCATTTGAAAGTTGCAAAATGGTTTTGCAACAAAAGCATCCGTTCTACTCCATTAGACTCAAAATGATGTTTGGTAGTGTTTTGGAGGATTTCGCAAACCATCAGCATGTAAATAACTTGTGTTTCTGAATGCACTTATTGGAAATCAAGTTGCAAAAATAGTTTTGCAACAAAAGCATCCGTTCTACTCGATTAGACTCAAAATGATGTTTGTGAGTGTTTTGGAGGATTTCAAACCTTCGGCATGTAAATAACTTGTGTTTCGCCTAATGCGTTCACGGAAAATCAAGTTGCAAAATGGTTTTGCAACAAAAGCATCTGTTCTACTCCATTAGACTCAAAATAATGTTTGTGAGTGTTTTGGAGGATTTCGCAAACCTTCGGCATGTAAATAACTTGTGTTTCGCCTAATAACCTTACGGCAAAGTTGCAAAATGGTTTTGTAACAAAAGCATCCGTTCTACTCCATTGGACTCAAAATGATGTTTGGTAGTGTTTTGGAGGATTTTGCAAACCTTCGGCATGTAAATAACTCGTGTTTCGGGTCTAATGCACTGTTACGGGGTACCGACGTTGTAAAAATGGTTTTGCAACAAAACCATTTGTTCTACTCCATTAGACCCAAAATGATGTTTGGAAGTGTTTTGGAGCATTTCGCTAACCTTCGGCATATAAATAACTTGTGTTTCGCCAGAATATATTTGGAATCAAGTTGCAAAAATGGTTTTGCAACAAAAGCATCCGTTCTACTCCATTAGACTCAAAATGATGTTTGGGAGTGTTTTGGAGAATTCGCTAACTTTCGGCACGTAATAACTTGTGTTTCGGGCCTGAATGCACTGATTATTTGCACAAGTTGCAAAAATGGTTTTGCAACAAAAGCATCCGTTCTACTCCATTAGACTCAAAATGATGTTTGGTAGTGTTTTGGAGGATTTCGCAAACCATCGGCATGTAAATAACTTGTGTTTCGGCCCGAATGCATCAGCATTATTTGGAAATCAAGTTGCAAAAATAGTTTTGCAACAAAAGCATCCGTTCTACTCGATTAGACTCAAAATGATGTTTGTGAGTGTTTTGGAGGATTTCGCAAACCTTCGGCATGTAAATAACTTGTGTTTCGGGCCTAATGCACATGGAAAATCGGAAGTTGCAAAAATGGTTTCGCAACAAAAGCATTCGTTCTACTCCATTAGACTCAAAATGATGTTTGGGAGTGTTTTGAGGAATCACAAACCACTTCGGCATGTAAATAACTTGTGTTTCGCCTAATACCTTTATTACGGGTACCAAAGTTGCAAAATGGTTTTGCAACAAAAGCATCCGTTCTACTCCATTAGACTCAAAATGATGTTTGGGAGTGTTTTGGAGGATTTCGCAAACCTTCTAATGTAAATAACTTGTGTTTCGGCCCTAATGCATACCTTATTTGAGAATCAAGTTGCAAAAATGGTTTTGCAACAAAAGCATCCGTTCTACTCCATTAGACTCAAAATGATGTTTGGGAGTGTTTTGGAGGATTTCGCAAACCTTCGGCATGTAAATAACTTGTGTTTGGGCCTGAATGCCGCATTTAGTTCAAGTTGCAAAAATGGTTTTGCAACAAAAGCATATGTTCTACTCCATTAGACTCAAAATGATGTTTGGGAGTGTTTTGGAGGATTTCAAACCTTCGGCATGTAAATAACTTGTGTTTGGTCTAATGCACTTTATTCTAAAATCAAGTTGCAAAATGGTTTTGCAACAAAAGCATCGTTCTACTCATTGGACTCAAAATGATGTTTGGAGTGTTTTGGAGGATTTTGCAAACCTTCATGTAAATAACTTGTGTTTGGTCCTAATGCACTTTATTCGAGAATCAAGTTGCAAAACTGGTTTTGCAACAAAAGCATCTGTTCTACTCCATTAGACTCAAAATGATGTTTGGGAGTGTTTTGGAGGATTTTGCAAACCTTCGGCATGTAAATAACTTGTGTTTGGGCTAATGCACTGCATTGGGTACCGAAGTTGCAAAAATGGTTTTGCAACAAAACCATTTGTTCTACTCCATTAGACTCAAAATGATGTTTGGGAGTGTTTTGGAGCATTTCGCAAACCTTCGGCATGTAAATAACTTGTGTTTGGGCCTGAATACACGATTCTGAGAATGGTTTTGCAACAAAAGCATATGTTCTACTCCATTAGACTCAAAATGATGTTTGGGAGTGTTTTGGAGGATTTTGAAACCTTCGGCATGTAAATAACTTGTGTTTCGGGCTTGAATGCACTTTACAAATGGTTTTGCAACAAAAGCATCATTCTACTCCATTAGACTCAAAATGATGTTTGGGAGTGTTTTGGAGAATTTCGAAACCTTCTCATGTAAATAACTTGTGTTTGGGCCTAATGCACGAATTGTTGCAAAAATGGTTTTGCAACAAAAGCATATATTCTACTCCATTAGACTCAAAATGATGTTTGGGAGTGTTTTGGAGCATTTCGAAACCTTGACATGTAAATAACTTGTGTTTAGGCTGAATGCCTATTCTGGAGAAGTTGCAAAAATGGTTTTGCAACAAAAGCATATGTTCTACTCCATTAGACTCAAAATGATGCTTGGGAGTGTTTTGGAGCATTTCGGAAACCTTCGGCATGTAAATAACTTGTGTTTGAATGCACTGCAATAGTTACAAATGGTTTTGCAACAAAAGCATGTTCTACTCCATTAGACTCAAAATGATGTTTGAGTGTTTTGGAGGTTTTCGCAAACCTTGCATGTAAATAACTTGTGTTTCGCCTAATGCCTTTATTCTGCAGAACCAAGTTGCAAAAATGGTTTTGCAACAAAAGCATCCGTTCTACTCCATTAGACTCAAAATGATGTTTGGGAGTGTTTTGGATGATTTCAAAAAACTTTGGCATGTAAATAACTTGTGTTTCGTGCCTAATGCAAAATGGTTTTGCAACAAAAGCATACGTTCTACTCCATTAGACTCAAAATGATGTTTGGGAGTGTTTTGGAGGATTTCGCAAACCTTCAACATGTAAATAACATGTGTTTCTGAATGCACCGATTCTGAGAATGCAAAGTTGCAAAATGGTTTTGCAACAAAAGCATCCATTCTACTCCATTAGACTCAAAATGATGTTTGGGAGTGTTTTGGAGGATTTTGCAAACCTTCGGCATGTAAATAACTTGTGTTTCGGGCCTAATGCACAGTTACGAGGTAAGTTGCAAAAATGGTTTTGCAACAAAAGCATCTGTTCTACTCCATTAGACTCAAAATGATGTTTGGTAGTGTTTTGGAGGATTTTGCAAACCTTCGGCATGTAAATAACTTGTGTTTCGGGTCTAATGCACTGTTACAGGGTACCGAAGTTGTAAAAATGGTTTTGCAACAAAACCATTTGTTCTACTCCATTAGACCCAAAATGATGTTTGGGAGTGTTTTGGAGCATTTCGCTAACCTTCGGCATATAAATAACTTGTGTTTCGGGCCTGAATACACAGTTACGGGGTACCGAAGTTGCAAAAATGGTTTTGCAACAAAAGCATCCGTTCTACTCCATTAGACTCAAAATGATGTTTGGGAGTGTTTTGGAGCATTTCGCTAACCTTCGGCATGTAAATAACTTGTGTTTGGGCACGAATCGATTCTGATTGAAAGTTGCAAAAATGGTTTTGCAACAAAAGCATCCGTTCTACTCCATTAGACTCAAAATGATGTTTGGGAGTGTTTTGGAGGATTTCGCAAACCATCGGCATGTAAATAACTTGTGTTTCGGGCCTGAATGCACCTTCTAATGGTTTTGCAACAAAAGCATTCGTTCTACTCCATTAGACTCAAAATGATGTTTGGGAGTGTTTTGGAGCATTTCGCTAACCTTCGCATATAAATAACTTGTGTTTCGGGCCTGAATGCACGATTCTGAAGTTGCAAAGTTGCAAAATGGTTTTGCAACAAAAGCATCCGTTCTACTCCATTAGACTCAAAATGATGTTTGGGAGTGTTTTGGAGCATTTCGCTAACCTTCGACATATAAATAACTTGTGTTTTGGGCCTGAATACGATTACGAATCAAGTTGCAAAAATGGTTTTGCAACAAAAGCATCCGTTCTACTCCATTAGACTCAAAATGATGTTTGGGAGTGTTTTGGAGGATTTCGCAAACCTTCGGCATATAAATAACTTGTGTTTGGGTCTAATGCACGATTATGTACAGTTGCAAAATGGTTTTGCAACAAAAGCATCCATTCTACTCCATTAGACTCAAAATGATGTTTGGGAGTGTTTTGGAGGATTTCGCAAACCTTCGGCATGTAAATAACTTGTGTTTCGGGCCTGAATGCCATTCACATGCAGAGTTGCAAAAATGGTTTTGCAACAAAAGCATCGTTCTACTCCATTAGACTCAAAATGATGTTTGGGAGTGTTTTGGAGCATTTCGGAAACCTTCGGCATGTAAATAACTTGTGTTTCGGGCCTGAATGCACAGTATTACGGAAGTTGCAAAAATGGTTTTGCAACAAAAGCATATGTTCTACTCCATTAGACTCAAAATGATGCTTGGGAGTGTTTTGGAGCATTTCGGAAACCTTCGGCATGTAAATAACTTGTGTTTCGGGCCTAATGCACAGTTACGGGGTACCAAAGTTGCAAAAATGGTTTTGCAACAAAAGCATATGTTCTACTCCATTAGACTCAAAATGATGTTTGGGAGTGTTTTGGAGGATTTCGCAAACCTTCGGCATGTAAATAACTTGTGTTTGCCTAATACACGATTCTGAGGAAGTTGCAAAAATGGTTTTGCAACAAAAGCATCTATTCTACTCCATTAGACTCAAAATGATGTTTGGGAGTGTTTTGGAGGATTTCGCAAACCTTCGGCATGTAAATAACTTGTCTTTCGTGCCTGAATACTGCATTACAATCAAGTTGCAAAAATGGTTTTGCAACAAAAGCATCCGTTCTACTCCATTAGACTCAAAATGATGTTTGGGAGTGTTTTGGAGGATTTCGCAAACCTTCGACATGTAAATAACTTGTGTTTGGGCCTGAATGCCTGATTGAAAGTTGCAAAAATGGTTTTGCAACAAAAGCATATGTTCTACTCCATTAGACTCAAAATGATGCTTGGGAGTGTTTTGGAGCATTTCGCAAACCTTCGGCATGTAAATAACTTGTGTTTCGTGAATGCGATTTTGGAAAATCAAGTTGCAAAAATGGTTTTGCAACAAAAGCATCTGTTCTACTCCATTAGACTCAAAATGATGTTTGGGAGTGTTTTGGAGGATTTCGCAAACCTTCGGCATGTAAATAACTTGTGTTTCGCACTAATGCAGTTACGGTCGAAGTTGCAAAATGGTTTTGCAACAAAAGCATCCGTTCTACTCCATTAGACTCAAAATGATGTTTGGGAGTGTTTTGGAGGATTTTGCAAACCTTCGGCATGTAAATAACTTGTGTTTTGGTCTAATGTTAAATGGTTTTGCAACAAAACCATCTGTTCTACTCCATTAGACCCAAAATGATGTTTGGGAGTGTTTTGGAGCATTTCGCTAACCTTTGGCATATAAATAACTTGTGTTTCGGCCTGATACGATTCTGTAAAAATGTTGCAAAAATGGTTTTGCAACAAAAGCATCCGTTCTACTCCATTAGACTCAAAATGATGTTTGGGAGTGTTTTGGAGGATTTTGAAACTTTCATGTAAATAACTTGTGTTTCGGGCCTGAATGCACAGTTACTGGGTACCGAAGTTGCAAAAATGGTTTTGCAACAAAAGCATCCATTCTACTCCATTAGACTCAAAATGATGTTTGGGAGTGTTTTGGAGCATTTCGCAAACCTTGACATGTAAATAACTTGTGTTTGAACTGAATGCACGATTCTGAAGTCAAAGTTGCAAAAATGGTTTTGCAACAAAAGCATCCGTTCTACTCCATTAGACTCAAAATGATGTTTGGGAGTGTTTTGGAGCATTTCGCTAACCTTCGGCATATAAATAACTTGTGTTTTGGGCCTGAATACACAGTTACGGCATACCGAAGTTGCAAAAATGGTTTTGCAACAAAAGCATCCGTTCTCCATTAGACCCAAAATGATGTTTGGGAGTGTTTTGGAGCATTTCGCTAACCTTCAGCATATAAATAACTTGTGTTTGAGGCCTGAATGCCTGATTACGGAAATCAAGTTGCAAAATGGTTTTGCAACAAAAGCATCCGTTCTACTCCATTAGACTCAAAATGATGTTTGGGAGTGTTTTGGAGGAATCACAAACCTTCGGCATGTAAATAACTTGTGTTTCAGGGCTGAATGCACAGTTACGGTAACGAAGTTGCAAAAATGGTTTTGCAACAAAAGCATTCTACTCCATTAGACTCAAAATGATGTTTGGGAGTGTTTTGGAGGATTTCGCAAACCTTCGACATGTAAATAACTTGTGTTTCGGGCTTGAATGCACGCGAGTTACGGGTGAAGTTGCAAAAATGGTTTTGCAACAAAAGCATCTGTTCTACTCCATTAGACTCAAAATGATGTTTGGGAGTGTTTTGGAGAATTTCGGAAACCTTCGGCATGTAAATAACTTGTGTTTCGGGCCTAATGCATATTGAGAATCAAGTTGCAAAAATGGTTTTGCAACAAAAGCATATGTTCTACTCCATTAGACTCAAAATGATGTTTGGGAGTGTTTTGGAGCATTTCTAAACCTTCGGCATGTAAATAACTTGTGTTTCGGGCCTAATGCCCTATTACGAGGTACCAAAGTTGCAAAAATGGTTTTGCAACAAAAGCATATGTTCTACTCCATTAGACTCAAAATGATGTTTGGAGTGTTTTGGAGATTTAAAACCTTGGCATGTAAATAACTTGTGTTTCGGCCTGAATGCACCGATTAATGGTTTTGCAACAAAAGCATGTTCTACTCCATTAGACTCAAAATGATGTTTGGGAGTGTTTTGGAGGATTTCACAACCTTGACATGTAAATAGCTTGTGTTTCGTGCCTAATGCACCTTCAAGTTGCAAAATGGTTTTGCAACAAAAGCATCATTCTACTCCATTAGACTCAAAATGATGTTTGGGAGTGTTTTGGAGGATTTCGCAAACCTTCGACATGTATAAATAACTTGTGTTTGGGGCCTAATGCTGTTCTGAGGTTGCAAAATGGTTTTGCAACAAAAGCATATGTTCTACTCCATTAGACTCAAAATGATGTTTGGGATTGTTTTGGAGCATTTCGCAACCTTGCATGTAAATAACTTGTGTTTTCGCCTGAATGCATTACGAATCAAGTTGCAAAAATGGTTTTGCAACAAAAGCATATGTTCTACTCATTAGACTCAAAATGATGTTTGAGTGTTTTGGAGGATTTAAACCTTGACATGTAAATAACTTGTGTTTGGGCCTAATGCCAATGCAAATGGTTTTGCAACAAAAGCATCCGTTCTACTCCATTAGACTCAAAATAATGTTTGGGAGTGTTTTGGAGGATTTTAAAAACCTTCGGCATGTAAATAACTTGTGTTTGGGCTAATGATACACGATGTCGAAGTTGCAAAAATGGTTTTGCAACAAAAGCATCCGTTCTACTCCATTAGACTCAAAATGATGTTTGGGAGTGTTTTGGAGCATTTCGCAAACCTTGACATGTAAATAACTTGTGTTTCGGCCTAATATTGAAGTTGCAATGGTTTTGCAACAAAAGCATCCGTTCTACTCCATTAGACTCAAAATGATGTTTGGGAGTGTTTTGGAGCATTTCGCAAACCTTCGGCATGTAAATAACTTGTGTTTCAGGGCTGAATGCACATTCTGAGAGTCTAAAGTTGCAAAAATGGTTTTGCAACAAAAGCATCCATTCTACTCCATTAGACTCAAAATGATGTTTGGGAGTGTTTTGGAGGATTTCGCAAACCTTCGACATGTAAATAACTTGTGTTTCGGGCCTAATGCACGGGTACCGAAGTTGCAAAAATGGTTTTGCAACAAAAGCATTCGTTCTACTCCATTAGACTCAAAATGATGTTTGGGAGTGTTTTGGAGCATTTCGCTAACTTTTATCACGTAATAACTTGTGTTTCGCTGAATGCCTTTGTTAGGTAGAAGTTGCAAAAATGGTTTTGCAACAAAAGCATCCGTTCTACTCCATTAGACTCAAAATGATGTTTGGAGTGTTTTGGAGCATTTCGCTAACCTTGACATGTAAATAACTTGTGTTTGAACTGAATGCCTTTATCTGAGTAGAAGTTGCAAAAATGGTTTTGCAACAAAAGCATATGTGTACTCCATTAGACTCAAAATGATGTTTCGGAGTGTTTTGGAGGACTTCGCAAACCTTCGGCATGTAAATAACTTGTGTTTGAACTGAATGCAAAATGGTTTCGCAACAAAAGCATCTGTTCTACTCCATTGAACTCAAAATGATGATTTGGAGTGTTTTGGTGGATTTCGCAAACCTTCGGCATGTAAATAACTTGTGTTTCGGGCTGAATGCACTGTTACGGAAGTCAAAGTTGCAAAATGGTTTTGCAACAAAAAGCATCTACTCCATTAGACTCAAAATGATGTTTGGGAGTGTTTTGGAGGATTTCGCAAACCTTCAGCATGTAAATAACTTGTGTTTTGGGCCTAATGCCTTATTCTGAGTAAGTTGCAAAATTTGCAACAAAAGCATATGTTCTACTCCATTAGACTCAAAATGATGTTTGGGAGTGTTTTGGAGGCATTTCGCTAACCTTGACATGTAAATAACTTGTGTTTGGCCTGAATGCACTTTATTCTGAAGTGCAAAGTTGCAAAAATGGTTTTGCAACAAAAGCATATGTTCTACTCCATTAGACTCAAAATGATGTTTGGGAGTGTTTTGGAGGATTTCGCAAACCTTCGGCATGTAAATAACTTGTGTTTCGGGCTAATGCTATTCACGAAGTGCAAAGTTGCAAAAATGGTTTTGCAACAAAAGCATATGTTCTACTCCATTAGACTCAAAATGATGTTTGGGAGTGTTTTGGAGATTTGCAAACCTTGACATGTAAATAACTTGTGTTTCGGGCCTAAATGCCTTTTATTAGAATGCAAGAAGTTGCAAAAATGTTTTGCAACAAAAGCATCTGTTCTATATTAGACTCAAATGATGTTTTGGGGTGTTTGGAAGTTTCAAACCTTGACATATAAATAACTGTAAATAACTTGTGTTTGGCTAATGCACGATTTGTTGCAAAAATGGTTTTGCAACAAAAGCATCCGTTCTACTCCATTAGACTCAAAATGATGTTTGGAGTGTTTTGGAGCATTTTGCAAACCTTCGGCATATAAATAACTTGTGTTTGGGCCTAATGCACATTACGAAATCAAAGTTGCAAAATGGTTTTGCAACAAAAGCATCCGTTCTACTCCATTAGACTCAAAATGATGTTTGGGAGTGTTTTGGAGGATTTCGCAAACCTTCGCATGTAAATAACTTGTGTTTGGCTGAATGCAGCATTACGAATGCAAGTTGCAAAAATGGTTTTGCAACAAAAGCATCCGTTCTACTCCATTAGACTCAAAATGATGTTTGGGAGTGTTTTGGAGCATTTCGCTAACCTTTATATGTAAATAACTTGTGTTTCGGGCCTAATACACGATTCTGAGAATCAAGTTGCAAAAATGGTTTTGCAACAAAAGCATATGTTCTACTCCATTAGACTCAAAATGATGTTTGGGAGTGTTTTGGAGGATTTCGCAAACCTTCGGCATGTAAATAACTTGTGTTTCGGGCCTAATGCACTGTTACGGGGTACCGAAGTTGCAAAAATGGTTTTGCAACAAAAGCATCCGTTCTACTCCATTAGACTCAAAATGATGTTTGGGAGTGTTTTGGAGCATTTCGCAAACCTTCGGCATGTAAATAACTTGTGTTTCGGGCCTAATGCCTTTATTCACGAGCAAAGTTGCAAAAATGGTTTTGCAACAAAAGCATCCGTTCTACTCCATTAGACTCAAAATGATGTTTGGGAGTGTTTTGGAGGATTTCGCAAACCCGCATGTAAATAACTTGTGTTTGGGCCTGAATGCCTTTATTACGAGTGCAAAGTTGCAAAAATGGTTTTGCAACAAAAGCATCCGTTCTACTCCATTAGACTCAAAATGATGTTTGGGAGTGTTTTGGAGGATTTCGCAAACCTTCAGCATGTAAATAACTTGTGTTTCGGGCCTAATGCCTTTATTACGAGAAAGTTGCAAAAATGGTTTTGCAACAAAAGCATCCGTTCTACTCCATCAGACTCAAAATGATGTTTGGGAGTGTTTTGGAGGATTTCGGAAACCTTCGGCATGTAAATAACTTGTGTTTCGGGCCTGAATGCACAGTTACGGGGTACCAAAGTTGCAAAAATGGTTTTGCAACAAAAGCATCCGTTCTACTCCATTAGACTCAAAATGATGTTTGGGAGTGTTTTGGAGGATTTCAAACCTTCAGCATGTAAATAACTTGTGTTTCGGGGCCTAATGCACAGTTACGGGGTACCGAAGTTGCAAAAATGGTTTTGCAACAAAAGCATCCGTTCTACTCCATTAGACTCAAAATGATGTTTGGGAGTGTTTTGGAGGATTTTGCAAACCTTCGGCATGTAAATAACTTGTGTTTCGGGCCTAATGCACTGTTACGGCGTACCGAAGTTGCAAAAATGGTTTTGCAACAAAAGCATATGTGTACTCCATTAGACTCAAAATGATGTTTCGGAGTGTTTTGGAGGATTTCGCAAACCTTCGGCATGTAAATAACTTGTGTTTCGGGCTAATGCACTGTTACGAAGTTGCAAAAATGGTTTTGCAACAAAAGCATCCGTTCTACTCCATTAGACTCAAAATGATGTTTGGGAGTGTTTTGGAGGATTTTGCAAACCTTCGACATGTAAATAACTTGTGTTTCGGGGTCTAATGCACGATTCTGAGTAAAAGTTGCAAAAATGGTTTTGCAACAAAAGCATCTGTTCTACTCCATTAGACTCAAAATGATGTTTGGGAGTGTTTTGGAGCATTTCGCAAACCTTCGCATATAAATAACTTGTGTTTTGGCCTGAATGCACACGATTCTGAGTAAAAGTTGCAAAAATGGTTTTGCAACAAAAGCATCTGTTCTACTCCATTAGACTCAAAATGATGTTTGGGAGTGTTTTGGAGCATTTCGCAAACCTTCGACATGTAAATAACTTGTGTTTCAGGCCTGAATGCACAGTTACGGGGTACCGAAGTTGCAAAAATGGTTTTGCAACAAAAGCATCCGTTCTACTCCATTAGACTCAAAATGATGTTTGGGAGTGTTTTGGAGCATTTCGCAAACCTTCGGCATGTAAATAACTTGTGTTTCGGGCCTAATGCCTATTCTAAGTGCAAAGTTGCAAAAATGGTTTTGCAACAAAAGCATCCGTTCTACTCCATTAGACTCAAAATGATGTTTGGGAGTGTTTTGGAGGATTTTGCAAACCTTGCATGTAAATAACTTGTGTTTGGCTAATGCCTTTATTCTACGAAGTCACAAAGTTGCAAAATGGTTTTGCAACAAAAGCATCTGTTCTACTCCATTAGACTCAAAATGATGTTTGGGAGTGTTTTGGAGGATTTCGCAAACCTTCGACATGTAAATAACTTGTGTTTCGGGCCTAATGCACTTATTACGAGGTACCGAAGTTGCAAAAATGGTTTTGCAACAAAAGCATCCGTTCTACTCCATTAGACTCAAAATGATGTTTGGGAGTGTTTTGGAGGATTTCGCAAACCTTCGACATGTAAATAACTTGTGTTTGGGGCCTAATGCCTTTATTCTGAAGTACAAAGTTGCAAAAATGGTTTTGCAACAAAAGCATCCGTTCTACTCCATTAGACTCAAAATGATGTTTGGGAGTGTTTTGGAGGATTTCGCAAACCTTCGACATGTAAATAACTTGTGTTTCGGGCCTAATGCACTGTTACGGGGTACCGAAGTTGCAAAAATGGTTTTGCAACAAAAGCATTCGTTCTACTCCATTAGACTCAAAATGATGTTTGGGAGTGTTTTGGAGGATTTCGCAAACCTTCGACATGTAAATAACTTGTGTTTCGGGCTAATGCCTTTATTACGAGTCGAAGTTGCAAAATGGTTTTGCAACAAAAGCATCTTCTACTCCATTAGACTCAAAATGATGTTTGGGAGTGTTTTGGAGGATTTTCAAACCTTGCATGTAAATAACTTGTGTTTGGGCCTAATGCCTTTATTACGAGTCAAAGTTGCAAAAATGGTTTTGCAACAAAAGCATATATTCTACTCCATTAGACTCAAAATGATGTTTGGGAGTGTTTTGGAGGATTTCATAAACCTTGACATGTAAATAACTTGTGTTTCGGGCCTAATGCCGCGATTACAGTTGCAAAATGGTTTTGCAACAAAAGCATCCGTTCTACTCCATTAGACTCAAAATGATGTTTGGGAGTGTTTTGGAGGATTTCGCAAACCTTCGACATGTAAATAACTTGTGTTTGGGCTAATGCTGCATTACGAGTGCAAAGTTGCAAAAATGGTTTTGCAACAAAAGCATCTTCTACTCCATTAGACTCAAAATGATGTTTGGGAGTGTTTTGGAGGATTTCGCAAACCTTCGGCATGTAAATAACTTGTGTTTCGGGCCTAATGCACCTTTATTAGTCAAAGTTGCAAAGAATGGTTTTGCAACAAAAGCATCCGTTCTACTCCATTAGACTCAAAATAATGTTTGGAGTGTTTTGGAGGATTTCGCAAACCTTCGACATGTAAATAACTTGTGTTTCGGGGCTAATGCCTTTGTACGAGTGCAAAGTTGCAAAAATGGTTTTGCAACAAAAGCATATGTTCTACTCCATTAGACTCAAAATGATGTTTGAGTGTTTTGGAGCATTTCGCAAACCTTGACATGTAAATAACTTGTGTTTGGGCCTAATGCCTTTATTCTGAGTGCAAAGTTGCAAAAATGGTTTTGCAACAAAAGCATCTATTCTACTCCATTAGACTCAAAATGATGTTTGGGAGTGTTTTGGAGCATTTCGCTAACCTTGACATGTAAATAACTTGTGTTTCGGGCCTAATGCCTTTATTCTGAAGTCAAAGTTGCAAAAATGGTTTTGCAACAAAAGCATCTTCTACTCCATTAGACTCAAAATGATGTTTGGGAGTGTTTTGGAGGATTTATGCAAACCTTGACATGTAAATAACTTGTGTTTGGGCCTAATGCCTTTATTACGAGAAGTTGCAAAATGGTTTTGCAACAAAAGCATATTCTACTCCATTAGACTCAAAATGATGTTTGGGAGTGTTTTGGAGGATTTCGCAAACCTTGACATGTAAATAACTTGTGTTTGGGCTAATACCTTTATTACGAAAGAAGTTGCAAAAATGGTTTTGCAACAAAAGCATCCGTTCTACTCCATTAGACTCAA